>APFE031267705.1:0-13914 GCA_000404065.3 Pinus taeda
CCCATCTATCTAATACTACGACCCATTTGCAACTAACTGTGGTTCCGTTATTAATTGCGGATTAACCACTTACAATTATTAATATGGGCTTTATTGACTCTTGACTATGATGTGGTCCCATTACATAGATAAGGGGGTTAGGGTGGGACCCTAACAGTAGATGAGCCCGCGTGAGTGCAATGGTTGTTACAACAAGTTTTATGTGAAAGGTTTGTCTGATGTCCGAGGAGGTAGCCAGCATGGGCGAGATAATGATAACATCATATACAACAAAATTTAAGTGTTCAACACAGGTTAAAGCAACATGCATTACAAATGTTCAAGATTAGTCTTAGAATAGTTACAATACATGTGTGAAAATGTGTTGGCCTATTAGCAGGCTTCTAAATTAAGTGAAAGTTCTAGGACACATTGTTACACCATACATCACTAACCCCATATGCGAGGCGTTGGAGCCACTACTTACTCCTCAAAGAGAAGATTACAGACTATCTTGGCTATGTGGGAGGAGTTGAGGTGAAAAAATTATTTTGCATGTACAAATGAGGGGGTATTTATAGCCAAGGGTGAAACTGAACCTTATCGTTTTTTGACTACCCTCATGGCTATTTGACTTCCATGACTTTTCAACTTTACATGAATCTTTGTACAAAATGTGGGTCTCTTGGACTTCCACGCTACATTACATTGATTGACAACATGGACCGCAGTAGAGATGTGGACAACATGACTCGACATGATAGTGTTTGTACATTCGTGTTGCTGCTGGAGTGCATGTCAAACTGCACTGCTGCTAGGTGATGGATGTCTTCATGGTGTGTCACAGCTTCACCTCTGCATGGAAAAGTGCGTAGATTTTTCGATGGTCGTTGGTTCACTTGATGTTGCTTTCGCACGTTGCTCCTTGCTTGTATGTCGAAAGGTTGGATAGGTTCATCTGTTCACGAAACGTGCATGTTTGTTTGTTCATCTCCCTGTGAGCACATCTTGCATGTTTTCTGGTCTGTCCATCCGTGAACACATATTTGTGTGATCATCCGTTCACGAGAAAATATCTTCGCATGCATCGTTTGTCTTTCCATTGGTGAACTTGTCCTTCTACCTGTGCTCCCTTCGCTCATCCCATTCATCATCTCACGATGTTTGTTGGTGTATCTGTACCTCAATCACTCATGACGAGATGACATCAAATCTAAAAACCTTCTAGTTTACCATGACACATGATCATTTTGGATGCAGGTGACCGGGAGAGGCAACAAGGTTGTAAGGTGGGATGATGGCTCTGGGGACTACTGATGAAAAATGCGCAAGAGTCAGTAGGTGATGAATATGGGCAATCCAAGATTATAGTGACTATCTGCGAGGTCTTGCTCGCCTAGAGGGAAAAACTGCGCAATTTATGGGAGGAATAGTTCAGGCTGTGGGAAGGCATGGTAGAAAAATATGCACATTTTCCAAAACAAGTGGGTAGCAGGGCTTGATAGCAAAACTTATGCAAATTATTGGAGGAATAGGCTAGGCTGCAGGGAGGATTAGCAGACAATATTTGCATAATTGTTTGGAGGAACAGGTCAGAAGCTTGGTAGCCAAAACTGCATAATTCTTGGAGGGAACTGGAAGCTAGCTGCTGGGTCACTGGCAACAGAAACTATGCAATTCCTAGAGGGAATTTGTAGTTGGCTGCTGGAGTTTGGCAGCAAAAACTGCGCAATTCCTAGAGGGAACTGGGAATCTGCTACTTGGAGTTGCTGGCGAGAAAGGCTGCGTTGATGTTGGAGGTTGGCCTACTGATCACCTCTTCACAATTTCTGAGCTGAGTGGAGTATTGCACAACAAAGGGCTTGCTTATGAAAACTACGCAATTTTCTAGGTGAGCAGCCAATCAACTATCGGGAAGACTAGCTGGAAAAACTATGCATTTTTCTGAGGGAGATGGGGATGGGAACTAGGTGTCCATCCAACCTGTCTGCATAATTTTCCAAGCCAACCGAGTGGGCAAGATCTGCAGTATTTACACAATGTTTTAGGGGAATGAGTCCTAGCGGCTTTCAGGTTGAATTCTCGAGTTGACCAGCTTGAAGGTTGATTGATTTTCTTGCAGGCAATGCAACTTGAAATGACTTTATTTGTGCTTCTGCGCTGTTCTGGGTGACAATCGATTGAGTCAATGGTAAAGTGATGGTTCAGGTGATAGAGGATAGCCTGGTTGCCATAACTTCAACAAAATGGCTAAGTGTGTGATCGAGTGAAAGATGCATATGTGATCTTGCAAACACACACCTACATGGCTTGATGAAGAGATGACTCAAACCATCTAGACACACATGTTCAACATGACCGACCAATGGTGTAAGTGAAAAGTGCGAAACTTGTGATTGATCATTGATCGACCATGATGATGCTTGCATGAGGGTGAATGTGATTCCATGTGTGAGTGTGACAAATGTTTTCATAGCAAACTCAACATGTACACACGAAGGGAATACCTTGAGCATGACTACAACATGGCTGCAAGCAAGACATTGACATCAACATGCAAAACTTGGATGAAATGAACAAGTAAGGAGGATGAAAATTCTTCAGACGAGGTCACTGAGTGGACCCGAGTGTGTGCAATCATCAAGTGAAACTCTCAAGGGAGGCTCTGAAATGGGTGCAGGCCAAAATTTTGGAGGGTGGTTGTAGCCGCTACAACATATACATTGTGGTCTTTAATATAACAATGCAAACATTGACATATGGTTCTCAAAGGTCAAAGTTGTTAATATTTAGATTTTTTTAGACCTATTTCAACATATAAACAGCCGACAACATAAGGGTGCATTCTAAGAAACTTATACAACGACTTCTGCAACCAACAAAGCTAGAGGATGCTTGGGACTAATCAATAAAATAGATGGAAATTTCATAAAACAATCGTTTCTCTCCATAGAATCCATTGCAAGTAGACATAACACAATGTGAGAGTCATGTAGTGAAATTAATGCAATTGCTAAGTTTAGATGGAGGAGCTAGCCAAGGTTGAGGAATTTTTTTTTCAACCTACTAAGGATGGTGATAAAGTTTCCATTATATTTTAGGTAATTAATTAAGCTTCAAAAATGATTTCAACAATTTAAGTCTTAAAGGATCAGTGTTTTCATTTATTTACTATTATTTCTACAAAGTTAAACTAGAATCATATATTAAAATTCTCAACTACAAAACTCCTTGAGGATTATCTTGTCCTTACAAAGGAGTTATACTTACAAGAGATTAAGGAATAGAAAAGGGAGATGGTACACACCTATGGTTGGGTTTCAACTTCATCAAGTTCTTTTTTATTTCCTTCCAAATTTGTTGGGTAGTGCCTGCATAAGTGGCATTTGAAAAAACTATATGGGTTGCACACTAGAAAAATATTTTCCTTTTGAGTACTGGGAATTGATGTATGGAAATATGCATACAACCTAAAATCTAGAAATAATTTTACTATAACTATGAAAGACTTCTGATACTTTTACAATGAATGTAGTAAAAATTGATTCTTTGATAAAACAATCAAGATTAGAAAATATCATTTAAGCAAAAAATATCCAAATAGGTGTTATGTATGGGAGAATTTATTGCTTAATGGTTGATCAAGTAGACATGAAGGTTCATTTGTATAGGTTTTACTGTGATGTTGTTGTATATCAGAATTTTTGCTAATACGGTCACTATCAACATGGTGGAAAAGCTACAACATTCTAATAAGACAATTCCATATTTATAGAAAAGTTGAAGACAATTGAAATGATTGTTTAGTGGAGACTAGAAACAGAGTAATAGAACATGTGGAAATCAGTTAGCACAAAATAGGTAGACAAATAAATAATTGAAAACACACCTTGTGCAATTGAGCATACCCAACAATCAAAGGAGATAGGTGAAAAATAAAAATGAATAGATTATGGATCAGAGAGAATTTTGTTGCCAGGATGAGAAAATTTAGGTATTTAGTTGCACAGGTGGTAAGGTTTCCCTCATCAAAAGGATAATTGACTTAGTTTTAGGGTGAAACTAATTGAAAATTCCAAGTTTTATGAAGAATTAGTAGATTAATAGATTGGATGAGTGCTTTTAGGCAACTAAAACCATTCAAAGAATGAAATTTTCAAAATATGCACCAATTGTGAAATTGTTAAATATTTTTAGGCAAGATATTAGTAGAATAAATATTATTTTCATATTTAAAAGAATATTTAAAATTGAGATATATGGGGCATTAGACCAAAAATCAGTCAACCTCAAATTTCATGTAGCTATTTTAATATTTATTTACTTATTTTGAATTCATTGTTTAGGATTTGTTCCTCAAAAGCTTGTAATTTCCTAGGAAGATATTGTTCGATATATTTCATCATTTGTAAAGCATAGGGGTTGGCCTTTTATCCTAGAGAGGCCCTCATCTTTTTGTAAATTTTCCTATTACGATTTTTTTAATCAAAGTGTTATGACTCCAATTTATGAAAGAACTTGTATATTTGTGAGTGTTTTCCTGTGATTACATATCTCTTTCTGCATATGTTTGAGGTTGTACACAACACTAGGTAGGGCTAGGTTGAGTATCAACTTCTCTGACAACTTACTGCAGAAATTTTTTATTTAATGATTAGATAATGGTGACAGTGTGTCACTGCTAGTCCCTCTAAGTCAATAAAATTTTTCTTCTATACAAATTCTTATATGTATTTTTGTTTGTTGTAAATATCCTTCTACATGCTTGAGTTCTTGATTAGATAATTAAGTATTCGGGGAGGATACATAATTTTCTAATTTCTCCTCCATTCCTCCATCAAAACCTTTCAAGCTATGTTTTTCTGTCATAGCTAAATACTGACACTTTAAGCAGGCCTATGTAAGAGAAGACCTTAGTTGTTAAGCACGAATATTTGACTCATTAGCAACCACCTATACAAAAAGCCTCTAGATATGCCATTTTTGCTTCATAGGTTGTTGTTAAGTGACAATGAACAACATTAAACAACTTTGTACCACTTGAGGGGGGGCCCTCTAGTTCAAGAACTAGCTTGAACCTAAAGTTGCTTGATTTGGTTTCTCGATGCTGTTTTGCAACCAAGAACTACCTTCAAGAAACATTACAACATTTGGCACCATTGCGAGGCAATAGATTAATGAAGAAAATTTTCCCTGGGAGAATTAGAATTATTCTTTGTTGGTGAACAAGGAGTAAGCATTATATATTGGCTGCACTTCTTTCACTTGGCGACTCCACATTGTTGATTTGGTGGTTCCATGGGTTATAGACTCCACAAGCTCGAGACGTCATTTGCATTCACTGATGTGTTCACTCAAGGTCTTGTAATGATTTCTTTCAACAATATATATTTCTTCCTCATGGAAGTGATCAAAATTCTCAGACATCAACAAAGGATGCAGTCCTCATAATTCAATTGTAAGTATAAGAAGCTCATGGAATTTAATGTTCATATTGCATATTATTTTCATGTTATCAATTGCATATAAGGTGATCTGTTAGATAATCCACTACTCACTTGGTTACACTGGAAGTCAGATTATACTTAACATGATAAATTTTCAACTCAAGTAGGTAGAGGAGTGTGTAATAGATAATTTTTTTTTTCTTCAATGGTCTTTTTAGTTTGGTTTCCACCTTCATATTGGAGTAGATGGATTGTTCATTTTTAGCAGTTTTAGTTTTAGTTTCAAAGGAATAAGTTGCAAGAGATTTTAAAATGGAAATATTCATTGAAGGGATGTGGTATTGACTCCATTCCCATTGAAATATATAATGCTGCATTTTATTTTTTCAATTGGTGGTCTATTAATTTCATTCATTTGTATTTGGATATTGATGTTTCTCAGTCAAGACTTTAGACATAGCATTTCATATGGTTGTAGAATGTCGTAGGGTTCAAGGTGTGGATAGATAAATTGAATAAGGAAGTTATAGATTTCAATATGGTTTGAAGGTGATAGTATTACAATGGTTAGTGTGATTGGTATGATGAAAAAAGGCATTGGTCTACCAATTATCTACATCCATCAAAGGGAAGAAATCCCCGTTGGAGCCGATATTGTAACATTTTATGTGTTAGATCCTATACTACTATTGTAGCCCCTTATTGTTATTAGTGAAACCCCCTTATTCTATTATTGTGCCCATAGTCCCCATGTTGTTATTATTATGCCCCATAGAAGCCCACTATTTTTATTGTTGTGCCCATACAATATTATTGTTATGTAGGCTCTGATTGTATTGGGGCCCCTTAGACTATATAGAAAGGAGGTATTGCCATTTGTATCATCCAAGAATTGTTCATTTGTGTAATGTAAAGGGGGTTTCCTCATCAAAGAGGTTGATTTTTAGGTCGTTGATCTATCCTTTCTACCTTTCAATGAGATGGTCTCATAACATTTCATATCAAAGTTTTAGATTCTAGGGTTTCACTGCTCCAAATAGGTCATCGTGGAATTTTCTCTATAAATTTTTTTCTACGAAGTTTCAGAAGCTAAAAAAAACCCATTTGAGCCAAAATCATTCAAAACATTGGGTATGAATTTCATATCTTGTCTCGCTCTATTTTCGAAGATATGTTATGAGGAATTTAGGGTTTTTGTAAGCTCTAGAATTCCATCTCAAACAGGTCATTGTGGAATTGTCGCTATAATTTTTTTCCACAAAGGTTCAAACTCTGAAATTAAAACCCATTTGAGCCAAAATCTTGGTGGAGCTTGGGCCCAAATTTTAGATATTGTTTCACTATATATTTAGATATACAGTTGAAGAAATTTAGAGTTTTTGTAGACTCCTGAATTACATCCCAAATAAGTCTGAAGGTTGAAACAGTGACACGTGGCATGTCATACAAGTTCGCTCTACTGAACCAGACTATAAAAAGGTCATCGTAGGATATTTGGCATAAATATTTATTCAAGGATGCAATATTGATAAAAATTACATGGTTGGAAAGAGGACTCAAAGGGCTACCACAAGACACAATTTTAGTTCTTCGAGATCTGAAATTACAAAGATAAAATAGATTCAAAATCGAGCTCCTACAAAGTGAGAAAAGGTGTGTAGTTTTTTTAAAGTTTTTCATAATTTTGGTTGAAAAATTAGTTTGAAGGAATGCAAAGGGTGTGGAAGCTAAGATGGATGGTATAGAAGAAAAACTTAAAGGCCACATAGAAGATGTGAAGACAAATTTGACAAAGTTACCACAAGAAATGCTTACTAATGGTGAAAGGGTAGTAAAGGAAACTCATGATGAGAACAAAAGAAATGTTAATCATGATTTCATAGACTCTAAAATTAGTTTGAAGACCCACCATGTTCCAAATATCGATATGAGGAAGTTTGATGCCAAGGATCCTGTAACATGGATACTACAAATGGAGCAATATTTGGATCTGCATAATGTGAAAAACACAAAAAAGGTATGCATTGCAACTTTATATTTGGAACCAAATCAGTTTGTATGGTATCGATGGCTCTTCTCTCCTAAAAAAATTGTCACCTAGGCAATTTTTTATGAAGAAATGATAGCAGATTATGAGGATACGAAGAGAAACACGTCCTTTAGCTGATTTATAAATCTCAAACAAAAGGGTTCAATGGTAGAGCACATTGAGGACTTCCAAAAATTGAATATAAGGGTAAATGATATTCTAGAGAAGCATAAAATATTCATAGGGACTTTAAATTATATCATAAAACATGAGGTTCACCTTTGGAACCTAATTCAGTGGGGAAGGCATATAGGTTGGCAAGAAAAATTGAAAGAAAAATTATTGAACCAATGAAGCCTACCACTCATAACAATAAACATGGAAGTGTTGTTGCTCCTAGCCTTTCACCACCTACAAGGTTGACACCACACCAATTGTAAGAAAAAAGAGAAAAAGGGCTTTGTTACAATTGTGATAGAAAATACACTGAAGGTCATAAGTGTGCTGAGAAGAAATTAATTTACATAGATGGGGAAGAGGAGCAAGAAAAGGAACAAGAAACATCGAAAGAAGAGGATATAAACTAGGAACCAATCTGGGAGAAAGAATAAATGAATATGACCATATCTTGTAATGTATTGATAGGAATTACCACTCCTGAAACTCTCGAGTCTCAGGATAGTGTTGATTGATTCGGGTAGTACCCATAATTTTATTCATTGTAAGATAGCCAAGGAATTGAATTTCTTCCTATATCCAGCACCAGACTGTCAAGTAATGGTTGCAAATGGAGGAAACATAATTTACTCTGGAAAGTGCCATAATATCAAGCTATCATGGGAAACTATTTCTTGAATATTCCAATGCTTTCCATTCCAATGGGTGGTGTAGATGTTGTACTAGGAGTCTAACGGCTACAATCTTTGGGTACCATAGCTTTTAATTTTCAATAACGTTTCTTGATTTTTTTTGGGAAGGAAATGAAGTTGAATTAATGGGTATCTAAGGGAAACCGAGAAAGATAATCAACTCTAACAAAATGACAAATCTTCTAAAGAAATAACGACGGGGCATAATTGCACAATTATGTTCAATAGAGGTTCCCACGTCGAAATCATATATTTCTCCAAATCTCCAAAACATTTTGCACAATAATTCCAAGGTATTTTAGAATCCAAAAGGCCTCCCACCTATTCATGATCATGATGATGCTATTCATTTGATTCTAGGAAGTGTTCCCCCAAACATCAGAACTTACAGATATCAATACTCCCAAAAGAGTGAAATTGAACATATGGTTGCAAAAATTTTAGAGGTTGGTATAATTCAACCTAGTCAAAGTTCTTTCTCTATTATAGTGGTATTGTTACATAAGAAGGATGGATCATGAAGCATGTGTCCAAATTATAGGGAGCTCAGCAAGTTTACTATTAAAGATAAATTTTCCATTCTTGTCATTGATGAATTATTGGATGAATTACATGGAGCAATTTACTTTACCATCTTGAATCTTTGTTTAGGATATCATCAAATCAGAATGAAGACCGAAGACATTCCAAAAACAACATTTAGAAGTCATCAGGGTCATTATGAATTTTTTGTCATGCCTTTTGGCCTTACCAATGCACCTTCTACATTTCAAGGTTTGATGAATTCAATTTTCAAACCCTTCCTTAGAAAATTTGTGTTAGTATTTTTTGATGATATAATAATATACAACATGTCTTGGAAGGATCATGTTCAACATGCTGAGAGGGTACTCAAACTATTGGAGGACAAACAATTATATGAAAAAAGATCCAAACGCTTCTTTGGAGTACAAGAGGTGGAATATTTTGGTACTCAGTTAGCTCATAGCTCATCCTATCATCCTCAATCTAATGGGAAAAGTGAGATAGTGAACAGGTGTTTGGAAGGATATCTTCGTTGCTTTATATCTGATAAACAGACACAATGGGTCAAGTGGTTGTCTCTAGCTGAATGGTGGTATAACACTTCCTTCCATATTGCAGCAAAAATGACACCATTTATGGCACTTTATGGATATAATCCACCGTCCATCACATCATCTTTAGAAGAAAATTCTAAGGTTCAAGAAGTGGAATATTACATCAAGAATCAACAACAAGTTCTCAAAATCTTAAAGGATAACCTCACTTTAGCATAGAAAAGAATGAAACAACAAGAAGATCAAAATCGCAGCGAAAGAAGTTTTGATATAGGTTATTGATTATTTCTATGACTACAACCATACAAACAAATGTCTTAAGCAAGCTAAGAAGGATAATAAATTATCACCAAAATATTATGGTTTGTACAAGGTATTACAAAATATTGGTACTATGGCATACAAATTGAAGCTTCATGCATCTTCCCGAGTGCACCCAGTTTTCCATGTTTCATGCTTAAAGAATGTTATAGGTGAGAAGATCCCAGTTCAAAAAATATTGCCAGAACTTGATGAGGAAGGAATAATCATATTGCAATAGGAAGCAATCACTAAAATAAGAAATCGAAATCTACAAAATCAATCAATTTTAGAGTATCTGATCAAGTGGAAGAACTTACCCACTGAAGATTCAACATGGGAGGATGATAATTTTATACAGGAGAGGGGAAAACACTTTTTGAGGGAGAGGGGCATGTTAGGTCCCTATACTACTAGTGTAACCCCTTATTGTTATTAGTGCAACCCCCTTATTGTATTATTATGCCCATATAGTCCCCATGTTGTTATTATTATGCCCCATAAAAGCCCACTATTGTTATTGTTGTCACCTTACAATATTATTGTTATGTAGGCTTTGATTATATTGGGACCCCTTAGGCTCCTATACATACAAAGGAGGTATTGTCATTTTTATCATCTAAGAATTTTTCATTTGTGTAATGTAATGGAGGTGGTCCCCTCAAAGAGGCTGAATTTTAAGTCGTTGATCTATCTTTTCGATCTTTTTGTGAGCTGGTATCATAACATTATGACACCTATGAAATGTTATGAAAAATGTTTAAAATAAGCGATTCCATTTACCTATGGAGAATTTTGGGCACTTGGACAAAGAATTAATACTTTTTGTAAAAGATATATAGTTTTTATAAGCCCATGGTGCTCTCTCAGGAATATTATGTCTTATTAGCGGGATTATGATTATTTTATATAAAATTAATGGATATAGGCTCAACCATCAAAGTCCAAGTCATATATGTGATCCAAATTGGATCCATAAACGACTTTCATAGAACCATGACTATATCGGGATGAAACAAATCCTTGAAAAATCCAAAATAGCAATCGAAAACACCCATGAACTAGTGGCCATGGCAGCCAGTGTGGAACGACGAGGACCTCGGTCAAAGCGCACTGACCGAGGCCCATGGAGACTGTGCAGGAGGTCAAAATAGCCCCTGGGAGCCCCGGATCGGGAAAAGGAGCTGATTTTTGATGTGCATTAGCACTTAGCGCTAACACACATCGCTGGGTGAACAAGGCTGAAATGGTAGAGCCTTCAGCACTCGGTCACGTTGGGAGCCAGAGGATAGTGGGAAAAGAAATGAAAAGTGCCATCGTACGAAGGTGGGACCCACAACCTGGATACCAACAATTTGATCGGGGTACCCTTGAAGGGTAAGAGGTTTTGGAGAAAGCGGAGCGATCACACTCAGCAATCGACGCATGGCAGTGGAGGTGATAGAAAAACTATCGTGATCATGTGTTATTGGTCGAGCAAGTCAACCATGCTCGGTGTGTGAATGACGTTGGATTTGGAGGAGCCCAGATCAGACGACTGAGATTGTGCCCGATAGACAGAAGTGGAATCAACAGGGGATTAAGCCGTGATTTAAGGAGATTTGGAATCTATTGACCGCCACGGTGGAGAAAGAAACGAATCGATGAACAGGTCGGTGCCATTCCAATGGAGACACGTTTCTACTTCTTGAGCGCTCATGTTGACATTGAATAAGGAACTCCCAGCACTCAGGCGACAGGGGAATCGACACAGATGGGAGAGGAACCAAATAGGCATGGAGGTCGAATGGCTAAAGCCATGAAAAAAGAAAGTTGAATGGAGACCAAGAGAGATTCAGAATGAAGAGTCCAAGCGACCAAGAGAGATAGTGAACCCGAATAGGAAGACTGAGCTCATAGAGAAATAAAGCCAAGCAGAGGAGACAGAGGGTCAAGCCGACCACAGGCAGCATCGAGCACTAGAGAGCTTGAGGAATCAATTCTTCCCATAGAGGAATTTATCCAGATTGAGCATCACAGTTGGATCTTTCCACTGTAGACCGAGGGTCATAGAGCTGGTAGGAAGGACAAGAGTCTGTGTACTTCGAGTGGCTTGGGGAATCCAAGAACTACCCTGCGAAGAAAAATATACTTCAGGAGAACTCATATTGAGTCCCTGCATTGTAATTTCTCTGCTGAAAGACACAATAAAACAAGGCCACCACTGAAGCTGGACTGGAGACGTAGCCCTGGAGAATAGGGTGAACTCCTTATTAAAAATTGCTTGTGCCTTTGTGTTGCTTACTATATTTCTCTGTTGTCTTTCCATTTACTTTCTGTGTATTGGCAATCTGATTGATCCATTGTTTCAATAACATATAACACACACCAGCACATGGTTCTGTAATACCTTTAGTTTAATAAATCTTCAACTGAGGTCACTCATAGGGTGATTTTCATATCAAGTGGTATCAGAGCTCTAGGCTGTAAGGTTAGGCAAGCTTGTGTTGGTTTAGCTGTGAATGCTCACTAGATCAAAGCTCAAATTAGGAGAAGGAGATTTGGTGGAAACTAATCCTGAAATTGGGAGAGTCTATTCTCGAACGACAATGTGAGAAGAAGGTTCTATAGGGCCAGAGTGTCAATTCATAGAAAGTTTCGTAGCTATAAAGTCCATGGTGGAAGAAATGTATAGGGACTTTAGAAAGCATAAGGGTGAAGATTCATCAGGCTCTAACCAAGATAAAGAAGAAGATGAATCTCATTCCCATGACTACTCCAAAGGAAAGGGGAAAGAAGAAAGCTTCCCTACACCTCCTAGTAGCCCTGTGCATAGTAAGAAAGCATCTGTGATTAAGTTAGATGTTAGACTTGATTTGCCTATATATGATGGAGAGTTGAATGCTGAAAAGTTGGACAATTGGATTAGACAAATTGATGTGTATTGCAGAGTACAAAATATAGACTCAGATAAGAGCAAGATTCAGCTAGCAAGCCTTCGCCTAGGGGGCACTTCCTTGGTATGGTGGGAAGGCAGAACCCAAGCTGATATGAGGAAGCATGGTAAGACCATCTATGTCTGAAGTGAATTTGTTACTGCAATCAAAAAGCAGTTCTATGCATTGGCCTACATGCAAAAAGCCATGATGAGGTTGCAAACTCTTCGACAGTTGAAAGGGCAGAGTGTACAAGGGTATACTCAAGAGTTCTGAAAGAGAGCATTGATTTTGGGTATTTCATTAGACTCACCAGAAACTCTTTTGAAGTACATTGGTGGTCTACACAACTACATGAGGCATACCATCCTCATGTTTAATCCCACTAGTATAGATGAGGTATCTGTACAAGTGACTCATCTAAAAGCTAGAGGAAAGAATGGAAATCTAGAAGTTGGGGGACCATCCCAACCCCCTGTAAGCAAAAGCAAGGAGAAAAGAAAGCAGAAGTGGAAAGAAAGGAAGGCTAACACTGCACAGAAAGGCAAAGCCTCATGCAATCACTGTAAAAAGGAGGGGCATGATGATGAGCACTGTTGGATTCTGCATCCAGAGCTGAGACCTAAGAAGTCCAAGGGGAAGAAGAAGAAGACTACTGTAGCTATTCAGAAGGATTTGGGGTCAAACTCGGGAGATGAAATAGTCATTGCAGCCATAGGTATAAAAGGTTATTTGCCTTAGAGAATGTTGAAATCAAGAAGCAGGTGCAGGAGTTGCTCGAGAAAGGGTTCATAAGGCCTAGCATATCACCATGTCGGTCACCAATCATTTTGGTGAGAAAGAAAGATGGCTCATGGAGAATGTGCATTGATTATCGAGCATTGAATAAAATAATGATAAAAAATTGCTATCCCCTTCCTCGCATAGATGATCTTTTAGATCAATTGAAGGAAGTTGTTTATTTCACCAAGCTGGATTTGCATAGTGGATACCATCAGGTTAGAGTTGTAGAGCAAGATGCATGGAAGACTTCTTTCAAAACAAAGCAGGGATTGATTGAATGAATGGCTATTTATGCATTTTGGCTTGACCAATTCCCCTACTATTTTCATGATATTAATGAATGATGTACTCAGACCTTTTCTTGATGATTTTGTTATTGTGTATTTGGATGAAATTCTGATTTTTAGTAAAATGTGGGAAGAACATTTAAAGCATGTTAAGCAGACATTAGATGTTTTGAAAAGAGAAAAAATTTATGTTAAACTCTCCAAATGTGAATTTGGCAAAACCTCT
>APFE031267713.1:0-36919 GCA_000404065.3 Pinus taeda
CTAGATATTTTCCTTGGCTGCAATTTATAACATAACAGAGCATGCATATAATTTTAGATAAGTAGGTAAGTTAGCTCTATGAAACATCCAAATGCAATTTATATAAGGTACTTCCACGAACAAGAAATCTAGGGTGAGCCTTTAGAAGAAAATTAATATTACCATCCTAATAAGGACACACACACACATATAAAATTATTAATTAGTATGCAAAATAGTTGGAAAAGTAACAACGTTCATGAAAAAAAAGTAAGAAACACCATTCAACGAGATGTGTACTAGAGATAACAACTAGTTCATTTTCCTTAATACATATGAATAAAAACATATATCGTAGAAAATAAATAATATTCATACAGCATATATGATACATCCTTAAAAACGTGTTGACTAAGAGAGATTCTATATATTAAGTGAAAGTTCTAACATACACAATTATAATGATGCATCACTCGCCCCAACTGCAGAACATGAAGCCACCACTTTCTCCTCCCGTAATATTCTTCTCTCCTTTTCTATGGTTGAGAACCCAACACTCAAATTCCACTACTTAAGTCATGTGAGCCTATTTAGAACTAATTTGGTGAACTTTCACCTCCTATATGACTCTTGACATCTCGTTTGACCTTTGAGCTCCTACATGAGCCTTGGACTTCCTCATGACTCTTCACATTCCATGTGTGACCGTTGGGATTCCACAAATTTTACATTTTCCAATTTTTTAAATTACATAATTACATCCCACCAATAATGTGGTGAAAATACATAGAACAAAATAAAAATCTTGTTCTCACAGTTTGAGAAAATAGAATTTGGTGACTATGCCATGAAAATTCATTGTCAGGTGTCGATGTTAAGCTCTTCTCTTTGCTACTATGTGTTCAACTCTTAATGATAGGTCTGAAAATCCTTCATTTTCACCCTCCAAAGGGTTTGGAAGAGTATTGGAACATGAGTCACCACCACTCTCTCATAATCCAAGGTTCCCTTACTTTTGCATCATGGCCTATTTGTGTCTCATTTCATCAAGTGCCTTCTTCAAAATTCTTCCTAATGACCTCTTTGTGTTAGAAAATTATATATTACAGAGTAATGTAATGCATAAAATATTTCATAAACACGAACATAAAAACACATAAAAGAAGAGAGAAATAGATATACATGGTTCACCAAATTTGGGCTACATTCATGGAGAGACAACTAGTCTTTCCTTTTGTATTATCCAACAAAATCCTACAGAAAAACCATTGTAAATTCCCCTTCACAGTCACACAATCTCATTTCTCTTTATGGTTGACAATACACATATACATAGTTGCAATACAGTTTCCTCATATAAATTGAGGGGTTACCTTCTAGGGGAAAAAAACCCTAACTTAAACATAACTTTTATCATTAGATCATCTACCTAATGAACGACCCAGATTAAATACAAAATTAAAATATTTTACATGGGAAATTTACATTTATTTTCAGATTCATGGGTACTTTCCCCAAACCACCCCTCCAAGGGCCTGCTAGCTTCTGGATCCCCCAGCTGGGAGGGATCCCCTTCCCCCCCAGACCCCCACGGGAGGGACAACTTCCCCCCGTAGCCCCCCACATTGAGGGGTGTATATTGTTCCTTGGGTATACATCTAACTAAAAAAAATATCTTTGAATCAGGGAGATAATCAGGATCCACAACCAACACATTGAAAAAGACCTAACATATTAAGATGATAGTACTTGCAAATGGATCTTAGTCATGGAAACTCAATATGAGTCCTCTACCTTACTTTTCTCATGCATGATGCAAGTTGTGATTAGACAATGTGTTAAGACTCAGTGGGAGGCCTTCTTAGGAAAAATTCACAACTTCAGGAGGAAAGAGGTGGGGGACTATGTTGGTTGGTATATTTGCCTATTTCTACCTGTTTTTATTCACTTCACCTTACCCATTTCATAGATTTTTTCGAGGTTAATTCATGTCTCCTCGATGAAGGTATGATAAACTGGCATGTCTTTCTGAATACTGATTATGAAATGTAGTCCTAAGGGGAACGTTTCCTATGTGACTTGCTAACTAAATCTTTCCTTTAGAATTGAGATAATGATGACTAGCAGGCTACAAATCAGTGCACGAATGTTGATGAAAACACAACGCTATTCTGGGATAGGGACAACACTGGTGTTTAACTAATGAGAAGCTGATGGATTACTATTATTTCTATCTTTTTCATCATTCTCTTTGATTTTTTTAGTAATATTTTTGTAACAATCCAATGTATCAGTAATGGTAAAGGAGATAGAAATGCAAGTTGGATTTGAGAAGTGTGACAACAGACTTTAATGTATTTCCTTTTGATTAGTCCAATTTTGATTTCCTAAGAACCAAATAATCTTAACCCTTTGACATAACCCTGATCAGAATTTTGGGCCCAGTCTTCTAATTAGGTGTTGTTTTATTAGCTATGTGTGTAGATTTGTGTTGGTTATGTACGCTTTGCTTTATTGTTGTAATGATTTATTGACTACATTTTTGTGAATTTAGATTGTTGTTACTATGATTTGTTGTTATTGTTATTTTCTTATTTTTATTCAATTATTATGCTTTATTGAATTCTCAATACTGGGTAGTGAACATGTCGCTTTCATAGGCTTTTCATGGTAGCCTCGAAACAATTAATGAGCCTCGAGTTGACAATTAATGTGGGGAATGATGAATTCCATAATTGATATCCAGCACCAAAATTTTGGCATCATTGTCGAGGAGGTTATCTAAGGCACAAAAGTATGACAAATATTGACCATAGGAACACTCTTTCACCTTAATTAGGAAGTTCTTGCCTCTTTTAGGGCCTGACGTTAGATTTTGTGATTTTCTTTTGCTTTCTCTTAGGAACACTCTCATTTTTACCTATTTTAGGGCCCAAGATTTAAATTTTGTGAATGGGTTATTGTCCTTTCTTTGTTTTCTTCATTTTAGGAGCACTCTCTTGTCTTGGTTAGGCGAAGTCCGCACTAAACCTCTTCCAGGGCCTCGTCTTTAATTGTTGGATTGTTTATTTTTTGTGTTAATTATAGGGGCCACCCTTTCATCCTAAACATAGACATTTTTTTTACCCTGTTCCAGGACCTGAACTTTATATTTGTTTGGATTTTTTTCCTTCAATTTCAAATTACATGAATAGAGACACGAATAAAAGGGGTAGAGGAAGACCCCCAAAAAGAGGAAGGAAGGATCTAGGCAAAATTACCTACATCCAAGTCAAGAGATGAGTATGGAAAATCATCACGAGTTTCTATTAGGGTTAGATCTCACGAGATCTAGAGGACAGTCATTTTCATAACCAGAACCTCCCACACTAGCAAAAGAATAATTCAGGGAAGAAGAAATATGAAGCAGAGGATCTGAAGAGTTGATTATTGCAAGCTCAAAAGAAGAAGAGGAAGACTTGAGGGAATTAACTCCGCCATTTGATTGGGTAAGTATTGTTAAAAAAACTCAACCCCATGTTGTAGAATAACTAGAACATGTTGAGATTCCATTTGAATATTGGAAGATATTCATGGCCCATACAACTTCCATGATAGAATTCCTAATTGGAGATATAAGAGGTGATGCACCTATGAAACCTATTCCTTCAACAACATTAACTAATTTCCATGGTCTCTCCTATGAAGAAGCGGACACATTCCTCTTTTAATTTTACATTGTCTATTAGGGATATGGCTATATTTATGATGCTCATACATTCAAGATATTCTCTACTACTCTAGAAAGAACAACTCTGAGATGGTTTATGGGTTTAGGGGGGAAATCTATTACATCATGGGATGACACGGAGGCAATTTTCCTTGGAAAATATAAGGACTATTGCAAGCCTAGAGATATTAAAGAGGAAACCCGTAAGATTGTGTAGAAAGAGGATGATAACATGGAGGACTTTGTGGAATACTTTAAATGCATTCTGCAAAGATCGGGCTATAGTGATCTGGATAAGGATATATTAAAGATAATCTTTCTCCGAGCACTAAGGGGGAAATCCTTGAAACTCATGAATGTGATAGTAAAGTGGGATATCTCAAAGGAATAATTCAACACCATCTGTGAGTTGTGTATCAAATGTTCACGTGGAGCTGCGAGGCATAAACAAGGAGTAAAAACTCTCAAGGAATCCATATCTGGGGTTACAAAAGTAGAAATTGGAAACGTGCTGAATAATTTGAGGACTCATATTCTAAGCACATTTTCCTTGTTGCAAAATGTTCTACAGGAAAAATATAAATAGATGGAAGCCGAGAATGCAATGACAATTTTCTACCCTCATTTCAGGAAGAAGCACCCACTAAAATAATTCCCACTCAATACTATTGAAACTTGTGCATTATGTGAGTAGAGTCATTCTACTAGGACATGTACATCTCTTCCTGGGTTGAAAGAAGGTTTTCAGGGAGTAAATGAATAAGTATACCAAATTTACTTCATGGTATCAAGGAAACCATGGAAACCATGACCACAAAACATGAATTAAGGTATATCTCAAGGGCCTTCTCAATATTTTAATAATTTGAATTTTGGGCCTTAGTTTGTACCATTTTCACCTTCGTGGGCACAATACTATCAGTATCCAATTCCCTAGCAGTGATGGTCCCCCCAACTGGTCGATCCCCTTCATGGTCTTAGAGCTAGCTTAGACCTCCTCTTCCTATAGGTCCATTCTACCAGCCTATTCCACAACAATAGCTAAAACTTCCCTCTAATGCCTCCACCAACAATCCTACTCTCCATCCACAACTGCCTACTGAATCTACCCCAAATATAAACAATAGGGGAGCCCAATAGGTTGAGACACTCAACCTTCCTACATACAGTATTGCCACCGCTAAATGAAATGAGTTGAATATTCAGTCTAGTCGGGTGCTAAATGCTAGGAATTCACCAATAATTGTTGAACATACTGATGATGAAGCCTCAGGACCAAAATCTAGGAACTCCTCTAGAAGGATTGGGGGTGATTGGACATAAATTAACATGGAATAATAATCTCCCACTCAAACCATTGTCACTCGAGGATGTTAAACTAACCCACTATACCCTGAGAGGCTATCCTTGAGAAAACAAATTCCCCATCTGTAATTTGATATTTTGGGGAAATTATAGAACTTATTTGTAAAAAATCCAATTACTATAAGCTATGAAGGATGTGAAAATCTATGATAAAATTATTAAGGAACCTTTCTCAAAAAATCTTGGAAGAGAACAAAAAGACCCACCAACAATTCATGTCATGGGAAAATTATGAAAAAAAATGTTGGGAAAAGCTACACCCGTCAAATATGGTGATCTAGGAAACCAGATTGTCACGGTACAAATTAATGGAGTTGACATCCCAAATGTGATGGTAGACCAAGTTTTTGCAATTAATGTTATAAATTTTTCGACCATACTTACCTTAGGCGTACTTGATGTTAAACCATCTCCAACAGCCCTAGAGATATAGTCTCAGATGGAAGGGCATAGTTCACAACGCATTTAATAGTAGCTACTATAGAAAAATAAGGGATCAAACATAGGGTGATATTTCCATATCATCCTAAGGCAAATGGCCATGTCAAGAGCTCAAATAAGGTACTAGAAAATATCCTCACAAAGGTTGTAGCTAACCATCGCTGAAACTAGGCTAAAACAATTCCTAACGCACTTTGCGTGTATAGAATGACATGGAAAATACAACGGGGTTTTCAGAAAATGAGCTTGTGTATGGAAAATCCTCTTATTTTCCAGGAATTCAAATTTAAGATGCTCGGGAGAACTCTTGAAGTGGGCTTGGATCTTACTGAAGGTGAGAAAATTCAACTGGAATAACTAAATGAGTTAGATGAAATTCACTTGAATGCGATATAGAATACTGTTGTAATTCAACAATAGTGAACCAAGTGGCATGACAAATTCATCAAGGAAAAGGTGCTTCAAAAATGTGATTGGGAATTACTCTGTGATTCCATATTTAAGGACTTCAACAGAAAGCTATGATCTTGGTGTATGGGATCATATGAAGTGGATGTAGTATTTGACAATGGGACTGTTAGATTTACAACAACCAATTAGTCACACACTCCTTTATTTGTAAGTGGACATCGCCTCAGATTATATCATTGCCCAACCTCTAGGGACTCATTTGTTAAGCATATTTCTGATAACTCTGTTTTTGAAATCATCGGTGCAGAGAACACTTCCTTTGCACTGCAAATTGCATAAAAAAGATATATATATATAATAGATAATAGATAATGGTAGTGCTCTTTTTCTTGTAGGTGTTGTTACGTCATCGATGCTAATTCTCTACTTGTGTTGTTACTCCACTGATGTTGATACTCTACTAGTGTTGTTACTCCATTGGTGATGTTACTCCATTGATGTTGGTACTCCACTAGTGTTGTTACTCCACCGATGTCAATACTCAATGGGTGTTGTTACTTCATTAATGTTGATACTCCATTGGTGTTGTTACTCCATAGATGTTAATACTCTGTTGGTGTTGTTACTATGTTGATGCCGACAGTCCATTTTTGTTGCTACTCCATCAACGCTGACACTCTGCTAAGGTAAGTCGTCAGGTACATCCCCTAACAACTCTGTTGATTTTATTGGTATCTCATTTATGACATGACCTATCATGACTGAGGACGATCATACTTTAGTTGGGGGTGAGATCTCGTATTCAATAATAATGATGTCATTTCATAATTACTATTAAACCTCACTTTAATCGTTCACCATTACCACGATCCCTCACTTTAATCGCTCATCATTACCATGATTCATTTATATTCCCATCGTACCCTTCACATATATCCATGTGCATTGGAAATGGTATTTTGTATGAATATGCCAACCTACACTAATTTGCGGTATTTTCAACGCATTGGAGTAATTACCATAACTATAACACATTTACCATCAATCGTGTCGTAACCTTCGCCCAGATTTACAATAATCCATGTTACTGAAAAATTTACTAGCTAACAAACCGCTCAATGAATTTTTTCTACTCTGAGTTCTACTATAGAACAATGGATAGAATGTGTGGCTAAGCCATTAGACATGATTCAGAAAACATACTGCAGGTTCAGCGTTAAGGAGATACATAGCATATTTTTCAGGATGCAGGATGGCATATCTATTTTGAAAGGTTCTAGGGCTTTGATGGAGGGGTAGCAATTGAGTGCTCCGAATTTGGAAGGGAATCATTCCAGAGTCCGTGGACTAGAAATTCAGATGACAGAAGAGGTTATTTTGACTTTTAGTGGATTTCTGCAAGGAGGACATAAGTGATTCACCCAGAGAATACCCTTGCTAGAATTGCTAGATTTATTTCTGTAGGTAGGAAAAAATGTGGTACAAAAGGGGAAAGGATATGATCGTAAATCATTACCATAGCCATGGGCCAAGGTTTCATACTTTCTAATCTAGTATATCACCTGTGAAAGTCACCTCTCTACTCTTTTTAAGTATCATTTTAAGATTTTGGAGTTTCTTTGGTTTCGTCAAGTTCATCCTTTAGATATTCCATTAATTATTTGGAAAAATATTCAATTAATGACATAGTCTATGCGTCAGTTGTGCTAAGAATTGTTAGTCCTCACAAATCATGGACTCATCAGATTGTTAGTGATGCATGCCCTATCCCAAATTCCTATGACTTGGCCACAATTGGTTGAGATAGCAAAAGAATATGTTGCAGTTATGATGCTAGTAAGGGTTGAAGAAGAATTTTTGGAAAAAGGGGAAGTCACTCTTGGCACTACACCATGAGAAATAGTGTAAACTATTGAACCTATGGAGGAAGTAATGAAACAATCACTAGAGGGAGTGGAGAAATAAAGGGAAGAAGAGACGATAAAATAGTCAGATGATTTGGGGGATCGAGGTGAAGCTAAAGAAATTGAAGCAGAAGGGGTTACTAGGGTGGGAATTGAAGATGTTACTTCTTGTTCTCCACTACCTACTTCCCTGCGAAGGGGGAAGGAAATTCAGTTCTCCTACCTGTGTATAAAAAGAAAGGATTTTTCCTCCAGAATTGAGATTTGTTGGAGTAATTACAGAGGAAGGGGCCATTGTTGACACTGTACCACAAGAACCAGTGTCAATGGTCGAAAAAATAAAAGAGGTAACCATTGTTGTCACTCTCCCATAAGAACCTTCAATTTTTTCTTCCTTACAAATGTGCAATTGTGAATGTTATTATTTGTCAAATGCCATTGTATGCTTATTGTATTTCTGATTCTACAATGTTTATGATATAATAGATCAAGATTCTTTGACGGTGTTTTGTTACTATGTTTCTATAGGTATTCTCTAAGCGGGATAAGTAGGAGAGGTGCTGCAAGCTCTATCAAGGGGGAGAGAGATCAAGAAAGGAGTTAAGCGAAAGATCCAAGTTGGTTCCTTTGCCTCTCTCTTATCTATCATACATAGAAGAAATCCCAAATTGCTTCGATTGTTTGTTTCTAGGATAGCTGCCAATCCTAGAGGGCTAGTCGATCCAAAAGACACTAGTTTTCCCGAAAACAGTGTAGTAATTAGGGCTTGGTTGGAGCATAAAATTCAGAGATAAAATCCAAAACAATCTAACAAGAGTAATTCTTAGAATCACACTTGAACCATCCATAAACTGATTCAATAGAAGCTAATTTCTAAGATAAGGAGCTAACAAATTTAAGCCACAATTCATTAATATAATTAGTAATACCATCTTCATATTAACTCTAAATTTAGACTTTAACAAGAACATAGATATCTTAATGACATCAATTAACTTCTATCACATATAGTGCACTTGTGATCCGTCAGTATAATTTCCTTGGTCGATAATTTATGTTGACATTTTAACCACATTGAATTGGCTAAACATTTTGGCATTATTGCCGGGGAGGTACAAATAGAAGTTCAAAAAAATCATTAACATGATATGCATAGGGATAGATACTATAGATGTATATTTGTAGGATGAGGAAGAAGTTTATTTCCCACAAATCCACTCACTTCACCTCGATTTCAAAATTCCACACCACCTACTCAAACCAAGATTCCATGTAAAGTTCGACAAAGACTTCCTGAAGTCTCAAGATCAGAAATCCAATACAAAACTTCACCTGCTTCATCTACTGAAGCTGTAATTGAAGAAAATTATATATCCACAACTACAGGAGTAGTTTTTCTATCCTCCACTGGTGAACAAATTTTGGGAGAAGAATTAAAAGTTCTTAGTGAAGAAGAGTAACAGGAAACTTATTTTGAACAACCATTGATAGAAGAACCAGAAGAATTAGAAGAACCCTATATTTATTTTGAAGAATATGTCATGGCTAACTAAGGGGAAGGAGAGGTACACAATGTCAATGGTGAGGAAAATAGGATTGGAGGAGGTAGAGCTAGAGGTAGAGGTAGAGGAGGAGGTGGAGATAGGAATAGAGGAGGGGGTAGAGGTAGAGGAAACCAAGATGTTTTTAAATTTCCTATTCCTGATGAAGATGCAACTCTCACAATGAATAATATATCACCCTCTATTCTTCCTAATTTCCATGGAAAAATAAATGAAAACTGAAATACATTTCTCTTCGAATTTGATGTATTATGTAGATAATATAACTATCTACATGATGCTCAAAAACTAAAACTATTCCTTGCTACCTTAAAGGATGCAGCATTAAAATGGTTCATGAGTCTAGGGAAGCATTCTATAAGAACATGGGAACAAATGAAAGAGGCTTTTCTAAGAAAATATAGAGATTATTTTATGCCTAGTAACCTTAAAGATGAAGTCTTCAAAATGTCACAAAACAAAGACGAAAATCTTCAAGACTTAGTAGATAGATTTGTCTACAATGTTAAAAGAGAAAAAATGTACAATTTGGATGTAGAAACTCTAAAAGCCCTTGTGCCTAAAGCTACTAAAGATGAATGGATTGAACTCCTTAATTTAACTGGGAAAGGAGACATTTCTCAATTACCATATGCAGATATTTGCAATTTATGTGTACATATCTCAAGGGGTAAAGAACAAGTTAGAAAGAGTCATAGAGACCCTCTCTTATCAAGAATTAATAAATCTATAGTTGGGACAGTCAACAGGGCAGAATTAAGAAGTTTGCTTGATACCTTTAAGAGAAATATTTTAGGGAGTCTATGTCAACAAATAGACACCCCTAAAATACAGAATAAGAAAAAGTCTGCAAATGTTGCATTATCTATCTACTATCTTTGGTCCGGATTTAAACAAGAACACAAAAAAATATAGAGGTAACCATATACACAAAGATGCAATGGAAATAATACTTCATTTCATTAATGGAAAATACTGAAGTATGCTTAGAACCAGAAATGGAAATAAACCAGCTAGGGTGATGGTAGCTTATCTCTGAGAAGAGATGTTGTTGCTACATGCCTCTAAATTGTTCTGAACTGTGTTACAATGAGGCTCGAAGGCCTATTTATTATTGAGAAACAATTGAAACCCTTCACATTCCAAAACCTAACCCTAGAAGATGAAACACCAAATTGTGGGCCCCATTTTTGGGTAAGTTGGTACATCAACTTCTCGGGGTCGTGAATTGGTTGTATTATCTCCGTTTGACGCACATGATAGCCCATTGGAAATATATATTTGAGGACTATGATGGAAAAGATGATTTTTTGGCAAAAAAATCACTGGCAGTAGATTTCCAAAAAAAACGTAGTTTAGGGCCTCAAAACGGCTCCGAAAGTTTAGGACCCAAAAAACTCCTAAAATTAGTAAACTGTGCTATGATTAAGGAAACTAAAAAACTGAAAGAGGCAGTTGTGGGGGTCCAAATGGGATAGGTGGGTGGCCACCAAAATCCACCTGGATCAATCTTATAGGTCAAAAGAAACACACACTAAGAGAGTGTCCCTTAGACTCAAAGGCTATAAAAACTTATGTCATATGTGCAGATAATCATGATACTAAGGAATTTCCTTCTTACTAGGTCTCAAGGCTGTATTTAATGAGGAAGGAATACTAGAACAAGTAGACCCTCTCTACTTTATAACCAATAGACCATGGAAAAACTCTCAAAGAAATCAACCACAAGGCTTTAGACCACAACAATTTGCTCAGTCTTCACAAAATTATTGGAATCCTTCTTGGAAGCCTTGGGCTTAACCACAATCATAATCTTGGAATCAAGGATGGCAAAGTCCTTATGGGGATTATGATCAATATCAAAAATATTCACCATCCTATCTTCCACCACAATTTCTACCCCAATCTAATCAAATTCCCCAAGCTAATCAATTACCTCAAATCTAGGTTCAAAATCAAAACCCACATCTCTCCCTACCATTTCCACAAAAACCAAATCAACTACCCACTCAACCACTTCCAAACCTTAATAATAAAATACCACAACAACATGTGTACAACATGGAAGGGAAACATCCTCAAACCTATGTAATAACTCAAATAGATCTAAATAATGTCCTATGAAGGTCTTAAAGAGTGTTACAAAGAAAACCCCTGTTGTTATTTAGAAAATGAGGCCAAATGTTCAAAAAGATAAAAATCAATCTCAAGAAGGAAAGACCTCTCTCCCTCAAAAAGAAAATAATCAAATGAAAAATGTTCCAATAAATACTCATATCATAGAACAACCCTCAGTACCAATTAGGCCACCTTTCCCTGAACGGTTGAAATTGATGAAGTAGAAAAACAAATTACATTGCCTGATTATGATATGCTGGATGAATTAAGCAATTTTTACATCAAAATTCCTTTATTACAATCCATAAGAGAAATACGAATCCTTGCGAAAAAAATCAAGGAATTAAGTACTCAAAGATCAACAAGAAAAAGAAAGGACATAAAAATAATTCAATTAGTTGGAAAAATTGCCGACATCATGATGGGGAAACTGACAAGTCAAAAATTTTTAGATCCAGGAAACCCCATTGTAAAAATTCACATTATTGGAATTGAAATCCCAAACACACTGATTAATCTAGGAGCAACCATAAACATGTATTTCAGAACTATTGGAATTAGTGTGTATTCTTTTTCTTTTTTTTTGCACCAGACATGGTTATATCTCTGCCTTCTAATGAGGACATGCATCCTCATTTTCTGTATCAAACACCCTTTTAATGAAGATGTTTAGTTTTTTTCCGTTTGATTTTCTTTTTTCTATATAGGTGCAACACTATGATGCCCTCAAATGGTTCATGGTCAACCTTGCATTAAGTGCCATGTGCACCCATGACTCGCTTCTAGTATCTTTCTAGACTGTGAAAACAACTATAACCTAATCTAGAATAGAAAGATATACGAGATAGTTTGAGTTGATATTGAGCGAGATTTATCTTAATCTATAAAGCCAAATAATAGTGTGTATTGCACTATACCAAAGGGAAAAATTGTGCTAATTTATTAACAATACATAATGTTTTATATAAATTTATTAAGTTATAATCTAATATAAACACATCACAACATATTGTTGGATTTTTTGATGTTAGGAAGATTGTTTGAAACAATTTTTAGTGAATCTATCTTTTTATGTTGAGAATGCCATGGTCATTCTAAGCTTGAGTCCTCGAAGAGATTTTGTGGTTTTGCATCAAATATGTGAACTTCAAGCTGAAAATCTCTGTAAGAATGGGCAACCATGTAAAGCAAGCAATGTTAAGAATAGGATGAAATGAAAATGGAAATTGTAAAATTACCTAGAATAGTCTGAAACCAACCTCGAACAACTAGATAGAACCCTGGTGATGGGAAAGAGATTGGCAGAGGAAATGGATTCTGAACCCATAGGACAAGAAGAAGGTTAAATTATTTAACGAGTTTTTCAATGATAAAATTGTGTGTAGTAGGGACTCAGGTTCTAGTCCATAGTCTTCTAAGGCTCAACACTCAAGGTGAAAGGGTTTGAATCCAACACCCAATTGTAAAGATGACAAACTGGTAACGAGGGCTTTTGTTAAGCTCGAAATAAATACGAAACATGAACCATGGAAAATGATCCATGGTTTCTCTGCATACATGTAAACGAATGAGAAAAAATTGTAGCCAAATGCAAAGGGATTAGAGTTTAATAACCCATTATTTGTAGCTACCTTCATAGAACCTTCATCCATGATGATCGAATGGATGAAAATTATCAAATCATCTAACCTATAATCCAATGAAGCATAATGATGATAGGTGGATAGGAGGAAATTTATCAAAGGGAACACCTTACAACGTAAATATATTTAAAAAATAATATCACTACAAATTCACACTCACGATAGTTCTACCAAAATATCTCGAAAATAATGCTACATTCCCAGTTGTGAGGTTTTTTCGTACAAAATGGTACATTAGAGGCCTTCCTCGATAGTGGTGCTCACACACTAGATTTATTTGCAATTGTTTCAAACTTTATGAAACTCAGCTCCACTAATACCAAATTATAGTTTTCATGGTACTTAGTGACAATCATTTTCACAATCTAGATTCCCATTCAGCATGCAAATATCATCCTCCCATGCCTTGAATAAAACTGTCATGGTCTCATTATAATGATACATGACATTTGAATGCATATTGGAAATTGAATTTCCATCGAGAAAGTTCATGATGATTCCATGTTCGATGTTAATATGGTCATGTTGAGGACTTGAAATTCATTGCAACAACATGGGGGATAAGAATGCACTTGAGGACTTGAATACCATCCCCTTTTCATTTGGAATAATGGCTTCAACATGATATAATGGGACCATTTTCCCAATAAAAATTTGATAGAATGGATAGTGTTCTTAACCAAAAAATAAGTGATAGATGGGGGTGATTTATAAACTCAAAATACATGTATATTAATCTATCTACTACCTAGGGTTACTTATGTTTATGCAATATAAACTAATTTTCCTTACTGAATTGATAATAAATATTAATCAAACACTTATAGAAATGAAAAGAATTTAAGATCATTATTTTCATTAAATAGTTAATTAAAATAATTGATGGAACTCGTATCAAAATAAAATAAAGCACAAATCACTTATTTATGTATTAAAGATGACAATTCTATCATGTTCAAAAGTGAGTTAATGAAGAACTGCATTAGAAGAGATACATACAATAAACGATATAAAGAGGAATGACTATAAATTCATAAAAAACAGAAACATAAATAAAATGACTTAAGTACCCGATGTATGTTACTCTACTCATGAAAGAAATAGTTATGTTCTAGTGTTTCTCATTAAGATGGTTTCAAAAGTACAAATGTGCAAGCTTCTAAAGTATTTCCTTATAAAATTTGGGGACATTTCTTTGTAGACATGGAAGGGTTTATATAAAAAAGTAAAATATAAAAATACACAATACATAAATAGCGTTGAGGAGGTTGAAACAACTCTACTTCTAGCGCAATCATATAACATTAACAAATTTCTTATTTGTGTATTAAAGATGACAATTTTAGCATATTCAGAAGTGAGTTAATGTATAGCTACCTTAGAAAAGATACATATAATAGACGATATAAAGAGAAATGAGTATCAATTCATAAACAAAACATGAATACAATGATAAAAGTACATGATGCATATATCTTGGCTCATCAAATAAATAGTTTTGGTCTAGTATTTCTCATTAAGATGGTTTCAAAAGTACAAAAGTTGAATCTTCCAAAGTCTTCCCTACAAAATTTCAAGATCCTTATCAGTGATTCTACTAAAATAAACTTGAAAGTACAGAAGTGCAAGCTTTCAAAGTCTTTCTTTATAAAAATTGGAGACCTGTTCTTCATCGACATGAAAGTGTTTATATAAAAAATAAAGTATAAAAGTAGACAATACAGAAAAAGTGATGAGGAGGTTGAAACAAATCCCCTTAAAATAAGAGACAATAGGACATAAACAGAAGTTGTTGAAATGACAAGCCCATGAATGCAATTATTTTTATTCTTTCATTTGCTGCTTGAGCTTGTAAATATCCATCACTAGCTTAACATCAAGGGGATGACCTGTCCTCATACATAGTTGTCCAATGTAGACTGCATCTGAAATCGTAGGAAGCATATGAGTGGATGAGTCATCAAGGAAGTAGAGCATTAGCCATTGACTGTGTGGCTTCACTGGATATTTCTGGTACATCTCCTAGTCAATTTTTGTTAACTTTTTAATTGCTTCTTCCTTTGCTATTGAAATTTCCTGCCATTTCATTTCCATAACATTAATATCAGGAAGACTAAGAGGTGGGAATTATGTACGTTATCATTGATAGTTTCAATGATGTTATTGGAAACATGGTTTGCCTTAGAGACAACTTTTTCTGCCTCTTTCAACTGAATGTCCCAATCAATAAAGAGGATTTCCTT
The DNA here is from genome assembly GCA_000404065.3 of Pinus taeda. Taxonomy (NCBI): domain Eukaryota; kingdom Viridiplantae; phylum Streptophyta; class Pinopsida; order Pinales; family Pinaceae; genus Pinus; species Pinus taeda. The sequence goes on from APFE031267713.1 coordinate 15,376, forward strand.
ATGATATTCCTCTATTCTAGGAAGGTTTGTTGCTTTGCCTTCTAGTGTCTCTCGTCTTGTTATAAATATTGAGATTTTATCGTCAATGTTATTGAAATTCACCGTCAGATCAAATGATTGATTCATGGGTGAATCACTTTTAACACATAGTGGATTGATGATTGACAACTTCTGATAGAATATCGCTTGTTTCTTTGATAACAACATGGTTAATTCCAATTATTCCTTTATAAAGTCTTCCACTTTAGGATTATCCTTTAGCTGATCAAGTGAAAAATGGAGCTGTCATATTTGAGTATCCTTAGTACTAATGTCTTCCTAATGTTTGAGCCTTAATTGATCAAAGTCCTACTGGAGTTGAGAAAATTGTGTCTTGACTTGTTGATCAACACATTGCCTTTCCTCTACCAATTGTTGTTCCAATTTTTGAATACTTTTTTCCTTTTCCCTGATCAATTCTCAAACTTCTACCGCTTTATCAATTGTAGCAGATGCGTATGCACCTATGACCTATGACAAATTTATTAAATTATCCGAAGGATCAATTTGTATATCCTTCCATACTATGTCCATTGGTATATCACCAGGAATGACTACTGACAATGGTTATTTTCATCTCCTTTTCCTCTGTCTTTTCACCATAGCTCGATGTTTTGGACTGTATAAGATGTCAAGAGGAGGGATTTCTTCCACTTTATCGACAATTTCGAATGAAGGGAATGTCGGGATGACTTCAATTTCTCCTGTAGTGGTATCTTTATCAAAAGCCCTATCAGTAAACGAGTTTTGTCCATTGTTCTGGGGTGTGCTAGCTGTTTTATCCATCTCAATATTTTTTCTCCTTGTTTTTTATTAACTTGTTGATCAAATTATTTCCAGGCTTCATCGAGTTCATTATTGAAGGGTGTTTTATTAGTATGAACTTTTGTGGATTTATCTTCCACTTGAATATATTTAGAAACCTACTATGAGTCTTGTTCCTAATTATTCTTAATTTTTCTCTGAAACCTATTCTGAACCATCTCTCAACCCTGCTTTGAATCCTTCTCTTATTGCGAAATCAGTTAAGGAATCCTCAAAAAATCAAAAGGGATGTTTTACAGTCTTCTTTCACCATATTATTTGGATTGTGCTACCTTTCCTCGATTCAGTTTTCATGTATCCAAGTGTTGTACTTGTGAAAAGATATCAACATATTTAAATAGGTCATCATAGTGACCATCTTCATGACTGAATTCCCTGATTTTTACTTGGGAAGTAACATTTTGTGCTACTTTGTTTGGATCAAAATTTCTTCCTGGCATAGTAGCAAGATTAGTCATGTAACGTTATCAATTTCAAGCGAAGAATGCTTGAAATCATGTAGAGAATATACACCATATTGGATAGGGAATGAAGGCCAAATAGATTCCTTGACCTACTTTAGGGTCTTTATCAATCCATACCCTACAGTTTCATAGGAAATCTCCCTAGCGAGTCATTTATCATGGAAATAGAATGGAAGAGCATGAGAACATATTAGACTTCCATAGACTCTAACATATTGGTATGCTGTACATCAACCCCCCATTTCATAAAATTTTTCTTTCTAACTATAATATGAAATGGGTCCCTTTTAAACATAGATGTGTGAATAAATTGGTATCAACTCATCATTATAAAATCCTTAATCAAAATTTCTAAAGGAAACATAATATTATAAACCTTTTGAACAATAATGAAATCGTCTTATGAATAAATACAAAATTCTTTATTATTGTGATAAAGCGATCTCAAGATCGCAAATCGCAACAACAAGGAAAACATAATGCAAAGACCCATTGACTTACCCCAATCTGAAAAGTGAATAACTATCGGTTATCGGGAAAGGCGAGCAACAAATATAACAAAAGGCCCTCCCCTATTTCTTCGATGCGATCTCGTTATAGGCAATCGGGGGACATAATGCATCGCAAGTATAAGACACCTTTAAATCTCCCGATGCGATAAGGCGTATCACCATCGGGGATCAGCGATTTTGCAATAACATAAGTATTATGACTCGAGCACATCTCTGATTGTGATCCAATAAATCAAGGCACGAGTTTCAAAATAGATTTAAAATGCTTGCATGCATTATTTTGGATTATTAATAAAAGCCTTCCCATTCTCGATAGTGATTTACTTGTGATTATCCGCCAAAAAACTCAAGCCACGCTTGAATGAATCATTCGGCATATAAATGATATGATGAGTATTTAAAATGATTGACAGGTTAAGCGGCCAATTAATGAAGTAGTTATGCTGAGATCTTCCCTAAGATTGTATCTACGACAATATTATTTTAATCTTTCATTACTCGCTAATTGATATAATTCTTTCATATTGGCTCACACCACCTATTCTCTGTATCACCTTCATATTATTCCTTGTGCAGAGCTCCGCCGAAACAACAAGTTGAAACCAAATGGGAAAGAAATCCAAGAGATTCGTGGTAGTAGCGGCTCCCATAGTAACAGTGCAATCCACCACTGATTGAGGACCAAGAAAAAAGGGATTGATTTGAGACACTACCTGTCTTGTCCTTGGAAACACAAGTTGGCAAAGCATATATAATTTAATTGAAGTAGAGGAGCCTAAGACAGTATCAGTACAAGCTGCCGTAGATTCAACTAGAAAATCAGAGGCTTCCCTGAAAGATTTATCTAACTCATATCTACACCGAATAGCAGCTCGTAAAAAAATTCTTACATACACTGATGTAGTGCGATGTGCAGTAGAGGAGATCCCAATTATAAATAGAAGATTTTCCATAGTTGACAGAAGGGTCTTCGGCTCATTTCAACGTGATGACTTAAGGAAAATGTATCACTTGCCTGAACCTCAAAAGAAATACAATAAAGCCTTTCGTGAGAAGTTCGAAAGTGAGAATGAGATTGAATCGGCTCCAATTCAGGAGTGGAGATAGAACCCCGCAAGGCACAAACATGAATCTTCAGGTAAGTACTCTGTAGATTCATTACATTCTCCTAACTGTTATGTAGGGGCAATGATGTGTAGAATTTGGGGATTACATGATTCTGCAAAATTCACTATTGAAATGGTTCCTTTAATGGAAGTGATAGTTAACAGTGAAGTAAATGGATTGGGGAAATATATCTTCAGATAAATTAGCCACTGCAATTCTTGAGTTTAGAGCAAAAACTCGCTTGACCGATAGGTCTATTCCTCCATTTTATTTTAGTGCTTATATTTTAGATACTCTTTGTTTCAATTTTGAATTTCCTATATTGGGGTGGATATGGACTTCACAATGCCCCATGCCAATTCACATTTATCACCAAAATCTGTGGAAGGCGCACTGTAAGCACCACTTGTACCAAATCTGTAATCGTTTTATGTTGCCTATTTACTATGCCATTTTTGATAAGCCTACCCCAAATATTTCTTCGGAAGCAGAGGTTGACCTAACCACTGTAGGAAATTGGTTTGGGGAAGATAAATTCACATACATAAGGGTTTTGGGTAGCCTTGCAAGACCTCATGTCTTTCCTCTGTATATACCTGACAAGTTGTTAGCCCGAGAATTTTCCAACCAAATTACAACCGCAGGAACATCCAAGACTCTTAGGAATTCTAAAAAGTAGGCTTGGCCTACTTTTCCTTTAAGATGTTGTGTTCATACTTTGCACGACTACAAGCATGCGGAGAAGGAGACAGAGAAAATAAATATGCTTAATCTTGCAACTATTCCTAATAGGCAATTCGATCAAAGGAAAGTTTCCTATACCATGCTTGAACAAGCCAAACTTACGAGGTTTGATCATGAGAAAGATGATTTTAATGACTTGTTTTCTTCGGCAGAGTCATTATTCCAGATACAAACGCTGGCCAAAATGCGATATATCGATGAAAGGCTAGCAGAATTCAATAAGCTCAAAGAACAGAGGTTACAAACTCCACCTCTGGACTTATTAGCTACTACCCTGACAACAAAATCAATCGAGCCTGAACAACAAATCATTGACAAACCTCCTGCTATAGGAAAAATTCTCGAAAGAGGAAAAGAACAAGAATAGGAGAAAGAGTAGGAGAAAGAATATGAGAAAGAGCAGAATAAAGAATAGGATAAGGGCAGCAAAAATATCAATGTGGATACTTAGATTGATCCTAAAATACTCCAAGAATGGCAGCAATTTGACTCCATTATAAGCAATCTAGAAGGTCCAAAAGGTGCCAATACACCCAAAGTAACAGATGGACAAGATACAACGCCAACAACGGTTCCAAATGAAGGGACCAGCGGCCTACCACCTAGCACAGATTTAGAAATGATTCCAAAAGATCCCTTCGATCAAATTATTTTGCGGGTGTAGGGCATACCTCCATTAGATGTCTTTTACAGTCCCAAACACAGGGCTGTAGTGAAAATACAAAGGAAAAGGAGAAGACTTGATCAATATTCCCGGTTTCCAGCACAAAGAGAGACAACTAATGTAGTATCGAAAGAGTAGTTTAGCCCTTCCAATGACCTAACAAAGCTTTCTCAGTATGCCGGAGCTTATTCAGTAGCCACTATGAATAAGGCATCGGAAGTAAGTAATATTCTTAAAGAAAAGGACCAAGCGATTGTTTTGTTTCAATCACAGATGTCCGAAGCATAGTAGAAAATTGAACAGTTGGAACATAAACTATCAACACAGCAACAATTAAACAATCAATTGAATAAGCAATTGCTTGAAGAGAAACAGAGAATAGACTCAAGCGCAATACAAAAGAAAAAATAATTATCTGAAGCATTGGCCAGGTTAAAGACAATGAATGAACTAATGATGAAAATAAAAGATGAGAAAATTGCTCAGCTGTCACTTCAAGTAGAGAAGTTCAAGAGTCTTTCGCAACCTGCAGATTTCCAGTCCGAAGCGCTACAAATTAACAAAGAAGTGGTTACACAGTTAAGACTATTATGTTCAAGAAGAAGACTTTGGGTCGGTTGAGACTCGTTTGGGACCAGTGGTACATACTCCAAGACTGACTTTGTGTCAGTGCAGTACTGTTCTGGGACCAGTGACAGTGGTACATACTATGACACTGACTTTGGGTCGGTTGAGACTGGTCTGGGACCAGTGGTACACTCTTTTGGACTGCGATACTGGTCTGGGACCAGTGGTAGGAGGGGTACTTACTATGAAGCTGACTTTGGGTCGGCTGAGACTGGTCTAGGACCAGTGGTATGCACTCTGAGACTGACTTTGAGTCAGTGGAGGATGATACTGGTTTAGGACCAGTGGAGTTGTACTCACTATGACGCTGACTTCGGGTTGGTTGAGACTGGTCTGGGACTAGTGGTACATACTCTGATACTGACTTTGAGTTAGTATGATACATCCTCGATCATTTCTTCTTCTTCATAATTTGGACAAAAGCATAGTAGAACAGAACAATGCAAGAGCAGAGCAAAATAGAGCAAAATAGTACAGATCAGTGCAGGGCAGAACAAGTCAAAGCAGATCAGGCATAATTGAGAAGAGCAAGGCAAGGGTCAGGCTATACAGAGCAGTGCATTTGATGGATGAATAGTAACGACTGATAGACAAATTGCAGATGAAGTTCTCCATGGTTGAGAGGGAGTGTTAAAATTGGCAACCAGGGAAAAACTTCATGTGGGTCATCTTATTCATGGCTGATAATATTTTTATTAGATTCCTCTCATCGAGAGGTGTAGGATTGATATGAAGATCATCCGATTCCTATAAGTATTCATGGAGATATGAATTTATTTTGATTATGGAATTATTATCAAGCCGACCTAAAACTCATGTAGGCTCAGAAGCCCAACAGTCACATCTATTCACCCACCAACGTTGTGTATAAATATAAGAGGAATTTTCCTCATTTGAAATCATCTCATCACATCTCTCTCTCTACTGCGCAGATATGAGTCTCTTCTCTACTGCGCTGAAATGGGTCTTTCTCTCTCTCTCACATGTGAAACCGGAAGTTGTTGAATTTGAAGCTACAGCTGCAGAAGTAAATATTGACTTACATGGCCTAGAATATCTCCTCTTTGGAACTATGCTGTAGGTTCATCTGAACCTCCTCTGAAAGCCACAAATTTTGGTTGTGGAATGAAGTTAATCCGATGAACGGTTTGCAAGATATCGACTACCCTAGTTTGAAGCCGGAAACTGCTGAAACTGAAGCTGCAACTGCAGAAGTAATGATTGACTTGAGAGGCCTAGAAGATCTCCTCTTTGGAACTATGCTGAAGGTTCATTAGAGCCTCCTCTAAAAGCCGCAACGTTTGGTGGTGGAATGAAGTCAATCCGATGAACGGTTTGCAAGATATCAACTACCCTAGTTTGAAGTCGGAAACTGCTGAAACTGAAGCTGCAACTGCAGAAGTAAAGATTGACCTGCGTGGCCTAGAAGATCTCCTCATCTGAACTGTGCTGTAGGTTCATCTAAACCTCCTCTGAAAGCTGAAACTTTTGGTGGTGGAATGAAGTCAATCTGACGGTCGGTTTGTGAGATATTGTCTGCCCTAGTTTGATAATGAAGCCGCTAATGCTGATGCTGTTGATCTAGGGTTTGCTACTGCTGATATGAATCAAATTCATTGTATTATTTCTCTCTGCTGAATTATTGAAGATAAAAGAAGATTTGATCAAAGGGTTTCCCCAGACATTGTGGGGTTTGTCCCTGGCTAGCCGCCACATCTTGTGTCTCTAGTCTTGGCTTGTTTTCTGTCAATCGTTTAATGTTCTATCTGCACTTTACTTTATATATATGTGATTGCTAATCTGTGGAATATAATAAGGAAAATAAGTAAACTATTATAAGCATAGAACATACCATAACTTAACAACACTGATGCCTCGAACAAAGCCATAGCGGCAGCCTTAAGGCACGTTGAGGAGAAACTACCGTATGCCATATACTTTGTCAGCAAAAACCTGTCTAAGGCAGAGATGAACTATACTGTAACCGAGAAAGAGTTCCTGGCTGTAGTCCATTCCCTGAACAAGTTCAAACACTACATCAATTGTTATCAAATATTCATACACATTGATCATGCTGCGATTAGATATTTAATGAATAAGCCTGATGTAAATGCCTGTATCATTAGATGGTTACTTTTGTTGTAGCAATTTGATTTAACTATTGTCAATAAGCCAGGTAAACGAAATGTTGTTGCTGACTTCCTATCTAGATTGGATTTTCCTACAGGTGAAGAAGGGACAGTGGATGACCAGGTGCCAGATGAACACTTGTTTGCTATCTCAGTACTCTCTCCATGGTTTGCTGATATAGCAAATTACTTGGTCTCAGCACAGTTCCCTCCACATCTATCCTCAAAGAAGAAGAGCGGGATTGTGAGGAAGAGCACCCCATTGACTTGGATCGAGGGCAACCTGTTTGAACTTGGCCCAAATCAGATCTTAAGGTGTTGTGTTAGGGAGGAGGAAGTCTTTGAAATCCTCCTCACCTGTCACGATGGACCCCGTGGAGCCCACTTTGCAGCAAAAAGGACTACCTTCAAAATTCTACAGGCAGGCTATTATTGGCCTACTCTTCATCAAGATGTCAGAAGATACATCAGCCAGTGTGACCGATGTCAGAGGATGGGGAAACCGACTCCAAGGGATGAAATTCCCCTCCAACCTCAAGTGACCTTCGAGCCATTTGAGAAGTGGGGCATAGATTTTGTGGGTCCTATCAACCCTCCTTCAAAACAAAGGTCTTACATCATTGTGTGCACCGACTACCTGACAAAGTGGGAAGAAACAAAGGAAATCAATGCAGCGATAGAAGAGAAAGTGGTTGAGTTTTTGAGGGAAAATATCTTCTACAAGTTTGGCTACCCAAGAGAGTTAGTCACCGATCAAGGAAGCCAGTTCACCTCTAACTTGATTTAAGACCTACTCGCTTATCACAAGATCAAGCACAAAACTTCCACCCTATATCATCCACAACCAAATGGGTAGGTGGAAGTCACTAATAGAGCATTGGAAGATATTTTGACTAAGGTGGTGAGCAGCAGCAGAAATGATTGGGCAGATCGCCTGGTTGAGGCCACCTGGGCCTACAACACCACTTGGAAAACTACAAAAGGTTTCACACCTTATGAGCTGCTCTACGGGAAGAAAGCTTTATTCTCCATAGACTTTGAGTACAACACATTGAGGGTGGCAGCTCAGTTGGACTTAGATCTTTGCCATGCTCAATGTGAAAGATTATTGCAGCTGAATGGATTAGATGAACAAAGGATGCAAGCCCTCCTCCACTCAAAAGTAGTCCAACTTCAGAGGAAGATATGGCATGATCGGCACCTTAATGAAAAGAAATTTCAACCAGGAGATTGGGCACTGTTGTATGACTCAAGATACAAGGATTTCAAAGGAAAGCTGAGGACAAGATGGCTAGGACCATATACAGTGGAGAAATGCAATGATAATGGTTCAGTCCTTATCAGAAAGATTGATGAAGAATCCATCCCCATGCTCGTCAATGGGCATCGATTGAAAATCTACAGGAAACCCCTTTTGGGGCAGGAGTTCATTGAAACTTTGGACAAATTAGTGCCGGTAGTGGTGTAGGGCCCTGCCTCTATTCCACCCACACTTTGATCATCATAAAAAAAAGGGAAATAAAAAGATTCTTTGGTGAAAACCTCTCTGAGGCGCCCAGGGTAGACAGTGAGGGTGAAAACCTCATGGAGGCACCCCAGTCATCTCTAGAAAAATAAGAAAATGGAATAAAAATATCCTTGGGTGAAAATCTCTTCGAGGTGCCCAGGGCAGATAGTGAGGGTGAAAACCTCATGGAGGTGCCCTAGCTATCTCTAAACAAAAAATAAAAATAAAAAGAGAGAGAGAGAGAGAAAGAAAAAAAAAGAAAAAGAGAAAAAGAGAAAAAACAGACCTAATCTCTGTGAAATAATTGCAGGTTGTAGGGAATACATTGCAAGTAAGGAGGGTCACGCAAAATGAGGATAGGGGTCTATACCAGGCTCCAGGACATCCCTACAGACACTCCCCTCCATGGCCACTCACCTTTCCTAGGATTTGATCACATTCGGTTCGAGATTCCACCTTCTATAGGAAGTTCTGGGCTTTCTACAAGAAGTTCTAGGCTTTTTACAGGAAGTTCTGTATTTCTATAGGAAACATCCTATAGAACCTTCAGACGAGCCAAATTCAATTTTGAAAGGGAATTTGATGGTTGGGATCAGTTCGTTAGGCCTGCAGCCACCCCTCTATTTAACCCCTCATCATATGGCACCCTGTTCCATCCTTTTGCACCTCTTTCACCCACCTGGTGATGTGTTCCTACACAGTCATACAAGAAAACACTATTTTCCTCAGAATGATAGAATTTTTTTTTCAAGTGACCAGTCAAGTAGCAAAGTTTCACACACTCTACCTATCCAAGCTCCATCTAGACTCTTCATCAACGGATTCGGTCCTTATCCGCAATATGGCCCTGCTCATTTAGCCTGCATCCCAGGAGGAGAAGCAGCTACAGGACATCCTACAGGAATCCTGTAGTAGCTGATCCCTTTGGAAGACATACTCTGGAGGTAGGGACAGTTGAAATCAACACAGGGAACATGTAAAATGGCACCTCTTGGACATGAACACATCCTCGACAGCTGAAACCAGACAGAACCTATGCATGCAGCATTTCCAACCGAAGGGTCTGGTTTCAAAGCCATGCATGCAGCTTCAACAAATGAAAGAATGGGCTCTAACACCCGTGCATGAGGCAGCAACACGCAAGGCTATGATTCCAAGACCCAAAGTCTGCATAGCGCGTCCGCGGCCACGTAGGTAAGCGTCTAAACGCATTCGTGAATTACATAAACTATATTTCAGAAACTGCATGTCTGTGAAAATGGTTCGGATTGAACGAGGATCAGGGGTCAGTCAAACTAGCCACCCTCAGCGAGTTACATAGCTTCGTGGGATCCGAACAAGCTCAGTTGCGTTCAAAATCGCCAACCAGCCGTGCAACTGACACGTGTGGAGTGTCCAGTCGGGGAAAATCGACAGGACTGGTAGTGGTGGCAGCGGTTAATGGCAGAGGGGAGGTAATGGCGGCCAGGGACACGCAGAGAAATGATGGCCATGACTTTGGATAATAGTTCGGTCTGGCCACCTCACCCACTCGCCATGAATTGCGTCGTAGTTCAAAATTGTTTCGCTGAAGACTCGCACCACCCACTGTTCATTTGCACTTGCAACGTCCTTGGTCAAAGTACTCATCATCCGCTTCCACAGTCTGTTAACACGTCGTCCTCCACCGAGATTTTCAGCCTGTTTCAAAATTCTCATGCGTACCAAGCTCGTTCAGAGGCACAGTGGCATCCTACAGGAGCCGACAAGAGTTCTACAGGAAGTACGACATAACCTTCAGGAGCAGAGAAGCCTAGTCTTTTCTGTGTCGAATTTGGAATTCCGAGAAAGGTAGGCTCGAAAACACTCTTCCATGCATGGTATATTTCGAAAGGTGGTGAATGTAACTGTCTGGAGTAGGAAAATTAGAGACAAGTCTGCCTATGAGTCAAAAACAACAGTTTGCCTATGTGTTGCACGAAATTTCTCAGTCGGTTCTGCACCAAAATTCTCCTCCACAGTTCCTGTTAAAAAAATATTCCTATAGAAATGATAAAACATTGTGAGGGCTAACCTGGGTGTCAAGAATTTGACCTTACATGGTTGTATGTATGCTAGGGATGAAAATTGATCTTTGTGTCCTGTCTATGGAACCCTAATTCTTCCTTCTATACACGGACAGCCGAGTTTTGGGTAGCAAAAGCATTAGAACCAGGGAATTGGAGCAAATTAAAATCTAAACACCTGAGAGATCCTTTCCTGAAGTTCAAAGTATGAAACTGTAAAACAACAGTCCCTTTCTACTTAGAGCATTAAAAGAGAGCACTCTCACCATGCCAGGGGGGTTTATCAGGAAGGAACCCTCGGATTCTAGTAAACTGTGTGAAAATCCTGAGGTGGTCAACCTCTTGAGCCATGCCAATTGGATGACCTTTTGTGACAAAATTCAGGGTCATGACGATGAGATAATGGAGGAGTTCTTAAGTTCCTTGCAACCTAAATCAAAAACATAGGCCATAGTGAACTTTAGGGGGTTGACCCTGAAGCTTACCCCTGAACTCATTAGTCGGGTTACTCGTCTGCCATTAGGGATACCCTGGAGCAAAGAGGAGAGGGCATTGGGCCAAAATGCCAAGAAAGAATTCTTCCTACCCGAGGAACAATTTGCAGAAGACAAGAACGAGGTTTGGAGAGCCAGCTTACATCGTCTTTGGAGCAAAGACAATCTCCAAATCATGAAATACATTACCTATGAGGGGCGGTTCAATATTGTCTACGGCTATCATTTCTGGTTGTTGAGTGAACTAAGACATGGGTTGGATTTACCTCCAAAACAAAAGTTGAGCATCCCCTATTTCCTTCTGCAATCATTAATTGAATGTGGCACAAAATTGAAGGAAGGGACACTGGATCAATTAGCCCATCATGGGCTCATCAAGCTTTTAGTAGAAGATGCCCTCCACACCTACACTGTCCCCCTCTCCTGGAAGATTTTCCACAACATGTCCAGAGATGACGATATTCGAATTCTGACCGAGGAACTCACCTCATCCAGCAGTGAAGAAAGGGAACACACTGAGGCAGGAGAGAAAGCCAATGGTAAAGACACATAGGACAAACCACCACAGAAATAACATAAAGAGAAATGAGGAAAAGGCCAAGTTGCTAAGCCTAAAACTGTGGGAGGAACAATGGCGCAAACACTCAGGGAAAAATGATTGCAGAGTAGAGAAAAGATGATTGAAAAAGTCCAAACAAAGGAGGGCACAACCAAGGCAACCAAATAGGAATTAAAAGGAAAGACACATCTAGCCAAATAGACCAAAACAGTTTCTACAGGAAGCATGAAAACAGATTCTACAGGAAGCATGAAAACAATTTCTACAGGAAGCATGAAACCAGTTGAAACATTTTCTACAAGAAGTATGCAAAACATAGCAACAAAAGGAGAAATCACTTGAGATTTTGGTCAGGGAGGCAGCAGTTGTGCTGGCTACCTTAAGCACATCTCCAAAACAAAAGGGGAAGCGAAAAAGGGAGCCTTCCATGTGTTTTAAGGCAGGAAGGAGCACACGGATAAAAGCTGGTAGACCCTAGCCATAGTCAAAAGAGCCAATTACAATTAAGGACGACATAGCTAAACAAAAGAAAAGATCTCCTCCAAAGGCATCCATCACCTATGAACAGGGAAGCTCGAAAACGTCCACCTGGAGAGGAAGGATTAAAATGATGGACACAAAAACCTCTCTACATGATGTTGAGATAGTTCTACAGGAAATTCTAGCTAGACTAAAGGAGACATATGAGTTGGAAGAAAAGGCAGCTAAATCATCCCAGGAGGAAGAGAAGACTAAAAATATTGTGGAACCTAGCCCCCAACCCAACTTTGGCTTCTACTATAACCTGTTAGAGGCCGAAAAGATAATCCCCCAAAAATTTGCAGTGCCACTTTTCTTTGCACTAGAAGAAGAGAGGGTGAGGACCCACACTTGGATGAAGATTGCCAGGTCCAAGGGTGTAGTAGATATAGGTCCCTTGGAAGAAAAACTGATAGAGGCAAGAAAATAATTGGCTATGGTACGACATGTAGAAAGGAGCCAGCGGGCCAAGCTACAGGAAGAAAATGAGCTGCTTAAACAACAGCTATAGTTACGGGGACACTACAAGGAAGATAGGCCCCACACCTTGGGAGAATAGTGGTAACAGAAGGAGCCCACAATAGACAAAGAAACCCCTGATAAATAGTAGAAGAGAGATGGGTTGCAGGCTGAAATACAGGCACTGACTAGACAGCTACAGGAGAAGGAATTGCAAGCAGCACAGGAGATACAGTCTCTAAGGCAACAGGTACAAGAGAAGGAGGCCCAACTGGCCCGCATGGCTAGCTGGGTAGTGGAGGCAATGCAGTGTAGGAAACTTGCCAAATCATATGCCTTATACCTTAAGGATCAGTGGTTGCAATTATAGATTAACACTGTGGCCCAAACGAGAATTACTCCATTTCAAAACTACCATCAATTCATGACTTTATGTGATAGCATCTCATTAGAGGACAAGGCCAAGTTATCAGAGTTCTACCTACACAAATTGGCCCTTCCCAACATGAACTTGTGGGACCCCAATGTTGTGGTGGGAGACATGCAACTTATGGCCATGGCCTCTTGGCTAAATCATGAAGAAAAGAAAGCAACAGAGGTCTGAAATGTTATGGACAGGGAATTAAAGGAGCCAATAATGACCAGAGCAGAGCCAGAGGATCCCTCAGCATTAATATGCACCTGCCACCACTTGGCCAATGACACTCAGGCCCTGTGAGACTACATTGAATGACAAGATCAAGCCAAAGCCCATTTTGAGGACATGGAGAGACTTTTGGGGGATAACTATGTTCATGCTTCCTCTCGGAGGTGGAATTGACTATCCCACAGCCTACAAATAAGGGAATACCACTCCCCAACAAGGATGAGGGAGGCCTTGGTGAGAGTACCCCTCTACAAATAGTCCATCCATAACCTTCAGGCCAACTGGATCAGCCTCAAGTTCAGTCCTCCCTTGCTTTTGGGGCTACTGGAGGGAGTCAAAGAAGAGGAGGAACACCAGTAGTGGGAAGAAGTGGAAAGAAAAGCAATATTTCATGACTGTGAAGAAGATATCACCTCAGAGACCTAGGATGTGAGGGAGGTAGTGAAGGAAATCAAGGATGATGAGCTGGATTAGTTGCTTAGAGGATGAGAAATCCATTCAGCAGGGGGGTGATGATGAGCCCCGGAATTGGGTAACTTATTGAGCTCATTTTGCCTAGTTGTTCTTCGTGAATCCACCATTTTTCATATTTTATGCATATTTTTTGAGTATATTTATGTTATTTGAATGAATGAGGATAGTCACTTGACGAAGAAGGCTAACACGTTGTTAATGCAGATTTTTGGACAACTTTTGGGACCAAGGACAAGCAATTATGAGCCAAATGACAGCCAAGCATGAAAGGAGCAAGGGTGAGGATTCATAGGAAGGGTGTCCCTTTCATTAAATGGCTCCTTCCTCTAAATATCCACCCTCCGCTTGGAGTTTAGCAAGCCACAGAAAAGGATTCCCAAGGGCAGCCGAGCAGTCTTGTGTAAAGTGGTTGATCACTGGTTGTTTGAGAATTCAAGCCCCTTGAGTTAAGGAGGGTTGTTGAAGACCCTCGTAGTGCATAAATAGGAAGGCTTCCAGCCTTCGTAGGTTACTTTTTGCACTGTTGTTTTTTTTTTTGCGCTAGAGTGTTGTTATTTTCTCAACTCATTTTGTAGTTGTTGTTGTATAACTTTTTCGTGACGTGGTTATTTTTGAGTAATGGAAATCAGCTTGATTTGGCATCAGTTCTGAGTTTTTCTTAGGAGATTGTAGCTCTTGGGGTTGGGCCCAACCCAAGTGCCAAGGCTTCCTTTGTGTATTGTTATTTTCTTTTTATGTCTTTGCAAAATAATTTGAGCTCCTACATGAGCCTTGGACTTCCTCATGACTCTTCACATTCCATGTGTGACCATTGGGATTCCACAAATTTTACATTTTCCAATTTTTTAAATTACATAATTACATCCCACCAATAATGTGGTGAAAATACATAGAACAAAATAAAAATCTTGTGCTCACAGTTTGAGAAAATAGAATTTGGTGACTATGCCATGAAAATTCATTGTCAGGTGTCGATGTTAAGCTCTTCTCTTTGCTATTATGTGTTCAAATCTTAAAGATAGGTCTGAAAATCCTTCATCTTCACCCTCCAAAGGGTCTGGAAGAGTATTGGAACATGAGTCACCACCACTCTCTCATAATCTAAGGTTCCCTTACTTTTGCATCATGGCCTATTTGTGTCTCATTTCATCAAGTGTCTTCTTCAAAACTCTTCCTAATGACCTCTTTGTGTTAGAAAATTATATATTACAGAGTAATGGAATGCATAAAATATTTCATAAACACGAACAAAAAAACACATAAAAGAAGAGAGAAATAGATATACATGGTTCACCAAATTTGGGCTACATTCATGGAGAGACAACCAGTCTTTCCTTTTGTATTATCCAACAAAATCCTACAGAAAATCCATTGTAAATTCTCCTTCACAATCACACAATCTCAGTTCTCTTTATGGTTGAAAATACACATATACATAGTTGCAATACAGTTTCCTCATATAAATTGAGGGGTTACCTTCTAGGGGAAAAAAGCCCTAACTTAAACATAACTTTTATCATTAGATCATCTACCTAATGAATGACCCAGATTAAATACAAAATTAAAATATTTTACATGGGAAATTTACATTTATTTTCAGATTCATGGGTACTTTCCCCAAACCACCCCTCCAAGGGCCTACTAGCTTCTGGATCCCCCAGCTGGGAGGGATCCCCTTCCCCCCCAGACCCCCATGGGAGGGACAACTTACCCCCCGTAGCCCCCCACATTGAGGGGTGTATATTTTTCCTTGGGTATACATCTAACTAAAACAAATATCTTTGAATCAGTGAGATAATCAGGATTGTTACGCAGTAATTTGTCACTGTTGGTCACCGTCCCTGTTACCCTTGCTTTCGCGCATTGGAGGACACATTTATGGACCTGTGACCAGTGACACAACTTAAAAACACTTGCATTGGATTCTCCTAAGTATGAACTTCAAACTCCCTAAAGACACCTTTCGCAGATTAGCCCTAAAAAGTGCCCTTTTTTCATTAGTGCGGGTCCACAGTGTCTTACCCACGCCAATGGGTCAGTTCCTCCAAAGACGGCACGCCCATGGACGCTCTGTCATAGAGCAAAGCCCGCGCCACCTAAATTTGGTTATGATTTTTAGCCAGCGCGCACTGAAGTGTTTTTGCCTTCTTTGTACATGCAGTTCTCTGGGGAAAAATCTCATGGAAGTGGTCGAGTGTCGTCTTTTTATCCATGACAACCAAGTTCAGTGGCTATTCTGGGACAATGCCAAATCTTCAGTAGGTGTCCAGATACAATGCATATTTCCTCCTCCTCCATCTATAAATTACTATCACCCTGCATTAAACTAACTAGTTTTGCTAGAGCTATTGTGAGTGCCAAGTTCATGATGGATTGATAGTGAGAATTGAGAGTTATAGAGGAGTTATGCTGCCAAGATATTGAGAGATAAGAGGTCACTTTGCAAGGCATATTTAGCTGCTGCCCCAGTCAGAGGAGGTTCAACGTCAAGACCCTTTGGTTGTAATCTTTCTCTGTTTTTACTGATTAATGAACGCCTATCATTATGGTTCCACTCATATGTCTTCTAATGGTATTTGAGTTATATCTTGTCTAACCGATATATAATTGCATATACTGGATTTTACACTTGTGTTTGTATTGTTCTTTGCTTGTGCAGGTGTCCGTTTACGTGGAGCGTAAGGATTGTTACCAGCCAAAGCTAAAGGATGGGAGCGGTGTTTCTTCTACAACGAATAGCGTTGGATTCCAGGTAGATCATTCTGATCGATCTTTGATTTATGCAATTAGGAACCTGCGTGTAGTGTGTGTGATTGTTGCTAGACCCGTGTTGGGCTAGTGGGATCGCCTATGTCCGCAGAGGGGATTTACCAGTTCAACAATTTGGCGACTCCGTTGGGGAGAAGCTTGTTGATTGTTTTTGTATTGTTTGATTTGTAAATTGTGGACAGAGTCTGAAGAGCGGCTAGGTAGCCTTCGAAACACTCCTGCTATGCAGAAGTGAAGTAGATCAATGCCACTTCAGTTGATCTCTGGTTCAGTTTACAAACTGAACAATTTCAACCTTTCCTTGCATGTCGATTTTTCTCTTGTTTATTGGTCTGAATAGCTTTCTGGGTTAAAAGTTCTTGTTGTTTTTTGCTTGCTACTCTTTTTAGACACTGTAAACCAAGCCTAGATCTATCCGTTTTGTTTTTTGCCTGGTAAACTTCATTAGTGCGTTTTTCCTTTAGAAAGTCGCGCTGATTGGCGCTTGTTGCTCTCAGACAACTCGCGCCAATCTCTGTTTAGCACGAGTTGCAGCCTGACAGTCGCGCCAGACTGGTTAATTTTTTTAAATTAGCTTGTTTGTCAGTCTTTTAAGCTTGGATCTGTGTCTTTTTTCTCCTTTTACATCTCCTGGAAGTTTGTTGGACTGTTATTTCGCTGGTTGTTCTTTCCATCCTTCAGTTGTTCGCCTTTGTCCATCGACTTTACATCTTGGCCTTTGTGGCTTTGTTATCGAGCCTTCTGTCAGATTTGTGATTTATTGATCCAGTCATTTTATTGATTGATTTCCACATCCCTCTGGTAGTTGTATGAGTTTTGCATTATATGCTGCAAGTACCTCACATTTAGCTTGCTTGTTTTTACCTGACTTCATTGGGACTTAGATTACATAGTTCTTTGAAGATTTTGGTGTTTCCTCTGCTTTGCTGGGTTATTGTTCATGTTTTAGATCTGGTTTTAGATTCCTTTGAGTGAATTATCTGTTTGTGCATATCTCTTGAAATTCGTTAAGTGCATAATACTATTTTCAAAGAAAAGAAAAAAGATTTTTGCTTTTCATTAATTAGCATTTTATGTTAATTTTTGCTTTTAAAAAAGAAAAAGAAAAGAATTTCCTTTCTTGTTATTAGCTGCATTAGGATTTTTGTGATCGTTTTGTTAGTATGAAACTCTCAACTCTTCTATAGCAAGAATTCATTCAACGAAACGATACAATTTTCGCATATAGTTGCATTTAGGACATTTCAAGAGATCACATACGGTAAGACCGGAAACTGAGACTTAATCAAAGATAAACCATAAAATGAATTCATTGAACCTAACAACGCATTGAAACTTAACGCTCACATTCTAGAGGTCTAGGTTAGAGACGTGTTCCGGCGTCGTTAAACCTGGTAGTTTATCATTGAGTGGTTGGGTGATTCCTCCACGGTGAAACGGTAGGTGCCAGTACGGACTGTGCTCCCACGTACCGTCGAGTATATTTTGGGAGACCCCTATAGGCTTGCAACCTTTGATCCATAGGAAGCCGAGTCTGCCGCCCTACAAACCGTAATGCACTGAACACAGCATTCGGGAAGATTGACTGTCGTACGTAAAGTCCTTGGTGATCTTCTGATCGCTAAGGTGTATATAGCAGTTTTACGGATTGTTTGGCAAACCCTTTTACCTAGATTTCTAGAGTAGTCAGCTTTTGATCCTTTTAAGACTCTCTAACAGAAAATGTGTAAGTGAGCAGCTTGTCGCTTCGTGCTCATTAAACAATCGAAGGATACTAGAGTCATCTTTTCGTCCTTTTCTCGACTCTTTAAAGATGAAAAGGTCAAGTTAAGTGTCTTAAAAATTTATCTGGCCACGATCACATTACCTGGTTAAATCTTGTGTGCGCTAGCTTGAGTAGGATTTCGTTTTTTATGGCAACTTTTCCAAGATTCACCAACCCAAGTTCCCCACCTGATGGGAATCCTGGTCATTTCCCTTCTCCTGGGAATGCTGGTGCTATTTACATGGCGACGTTATCCCTTCCAGGGCTAACTGTCGGGTTGTCGGTTTGGTTATTTTCGAACTCTGTGGTTACTACTGTGTCGGCTGATACTCCATCAGTCCCTCCACCAGCACAATATCATGTTGAACCTAAGGTGGACCCCTCCCCTTCGACACCTACTTCAATCTCCGCTTCTTCTACTTCGCCTAGTGAAAGTCTCATTTCGAGTACCCAGGTGGCTAAGAAGAAGAAGAAGCATGCTGAGGGAGCGGTTACAAACAAAATAACGACTACAAGCACAACTCTTGTTCCATCACGGACACCAGAAGACGGACTCCTTCCCACTCCTCCGCAGAAGGTTAAATTTCCTTGCCGATTATGCAAGGAAGACCATCTTCTTCGTGATCGTCCTGGTATTCGCAGGATCTTAAGAATATGGTCTCGCGATCCAGCCCGTCCCTCATCATCCACTGAAGCTCATGGCGATGTTATCTCATCCATTGCGAATACTAAGGGAAAAGGGAAGATAAGATTCCCTTGCAAACTTTGTGAAGGCAATCATTTCCTTCACCTTTGCCCACTCATGGACAAAGCCTCCTCTATTTTGGAAAGTCTTGCAGTTCCCTCACCCCAACTCCCCGCAGGATATCAGCGTCTTTCTGCAACTGCAGATTGTCCTCCTGCTGACCACAAGGTTGGTTTACACACCTCTCTTGTTCAGTCTCCTCTTCCTGAACCTGGCTCTACCCACCCTGTTCCTGACCAACCATTGGTCGGCGAACGTGTCGACTCGAGTTTACCACCCGTTGACCACCCTGTTCTAGAAGAGCATCATGAACATGCTCTTCACGTCTCATCAGATTCTCTGGAGTCCGCAAACGACCCGCTTATCCAAGCTGCTTCTGAGGGTCTTTCTTTGGATCCGTTCGAGCAAGGGGGAAATCATACGATTCCCCCACCAAGCAGTTCAACCATCTCCTTTGATTGGATTCACCTGACCACTTACCACCTTCCATCCCATGTGCCTTTCCGGATTACTGTGCATGCCTATGATACGGCCCTACCTGGCACTGTTTTGGATGAAGGCCTGTTGGTCAGTCTCATGTCGTACACTACTTGGCAAGCTCTCGGTTCCCCACCGCTCAGGCCGGTCACACAGACTTTGTTGGCTTTCGACGGACGAGCATGTCCATCTCTAGGAGTCCTCCCGCAATTCCCTATTACTCTGGGAGGCAAAACCGTCTATATAGACGTAATGGTTATCCAAAGTGCTCTCGATAACAATTTTCTCCTTGGTCATGATTATATTTATGCCATGGGGACCATTGTCTCTTCACTTTTCTGTGTAGTCTGCTTCCCACACGATGGAAGGATTGTAACTATCGATCAATTATCATTCTTTAGACCCCCTGTGCCGTTGTCACCCCATCCTGGTTCTCATCCACCGGTTCTATCTGCCCCCTCGCGGGTCAACTATGTGGTTACCTCTCCCATGCCTATATCCAGCACTGCCGACATCGTCAATAGTGTTTTGGGGGCATTGGGTCCCGACTTCCAAGACATTGACCTCCCATCGGGAGCGCCACTCTTGGAGGCCCCGACTTCCTATACATTATGATCAAGATCAGGTGGAGCATAGTTCATTTCCCTCTATCAAGCTCCCTAAAAAATGAAACAAGGTGTCTCGAGGATAGTTTTGATCTTATGGCAACCTCGTTAAAAAATGAAACATGATTGGTCGGAGCATAGTTCCTTCTCCTATGTCAAGCTCCTTAAAAAATGAAATTCGGGCCTGTTTGTGCATCAGACTTTGATTCCATCCAATGGTTTCCATTGTTGGCCGGAGGAGAGGCCGTCGAATACACGGTCGAGCATCATTATCGAGGATAGTTTTTCTCATGTATCAACCTCGTTAAAATAATGAAACTGTGTATCTACGAGGATAGTTCATAACCATTATGTCAACCTCGTTAAAACAATGAAACGTGTGTTCGTGCTTTTCGAACACATAACCATTTTGTCAACCTTCAACCAATTTTCAATGGACTGAAGCTTGGGGGGCATATACCTCGGATCGGTACACGATGTTTGGGGGCATGCCCGTTTCATTTCCCATAAAGCATAGTTTGCATACGTGATTCTCATGTGTGTTTTCAAGCTTTCGTAAAAAGTAAAATATATGCGTGTAAATACATTCCAATCCGTCGTTTGTTATGCAGTAGATACATTAGATTACATGTGTTTCGAACAGTCTCATAGCATATAAAACACATAGTCACGTGAGAAAGATCCATCTAGGAATAAACATAAGTGTATAAAAATATAAAAATACATGGATCGTATGTTATACAACTGATACATTAGATCACATTTGTACCAGACATTTGCATAGCATAATTAAAACATCATCACATGTAAAAGATCCATCCAAAAAATCGATATGTATATATATATACATGAGTGAAAGTGTTCGCGCCCTGTGCGTTACAAAAAATAATACATGTCCAAAAGTCTATACAGCCGTTGACAGTGTACTCCTCAAAAATATGCAAAATGAAACCTAGGCATCTAAGCATGGTTATGCTCATGATAGCATGTCACTGCTCGCACCAAACGTCTCAACAGACGATGGACACGAGTAGACACTCCCACTGTATGCCTCTGGTAAGCTCTGGGTACATCTACCAATCTGCCATAGTCTGGGATACCTCGAGTGAGTGCCTCGAGGTTCTACACAAGATCATCCTCACCCTCTATCTAAGGGTCTACTGCAGGTTGTGCTCTGTGCACATTGTGAGGCACGTCAGCTGGCCGCTCTGCACCAACATCTGTATACATATATAGACGCTGTTAGAAATAGACATGTATTAACAAAAAAAAATTAAATACATAAAAACATCAAAAACAAAGAGTTCTTACCCAGCTCCTCATCCCAATCCTCTCCGTCAAGTAGAGGGAGATCGGGATCTCCGGTGAA
>APFE031267714.1:702-26892 GCA_000404065.3 Pinus taeda
TTGATGGTGCACCTGATTAACTTCCTCTAGAGCATTATAAATACAGGCATTGGGCCAGAGGAGGGGAGGTTGAAAGCTGAACATTCCAAAGGGTATATGCTGTTGGAATTAGGACTTCCTTGTAGAAGCTTGTGAGGAGAGATTCCCATCCTTTCTTGTTTCATTTGGAAGTGGGTGAGCTTATCAAAGTAAAGGAAAACTCTTGCTGGACCCTGGGAGGGCCCTGCACAACACCAAGGCTCAGGTTGTAATGGTTTCTTTTTTTTCCTATTAATACAAATAAGTCCATTCTTCTCAATGATTTGTTGTTAATGGATTATTTCATGTACTCCTTGGTCTATGTGATGAATATGCTTTGTTTTATGATGAATATTCAGATGTTATGTAATCGTTTGCTTTGTTAGTGTATGCAGGTCTGAAAGTGAAGGAGGAGCTCATCTGGATCAGCAAGGGTGGACTGCTACAACAAGCGTTGGACCTAAGGTAAGATCGAAAACGTTTGAATTCTCATAGAATAATGTGTGTTTAGAGAAGGATTTCTCTTGTTTGGTTTGTTTGTCACTAGAGAGTCTTAGACTCCTAGGGAGGTTAGATTTGTCCGCAAATATAACTCTTTCCGCATGACAGGAGGTTGAAGAAGAAAGAGAGGAAAGCAAACTTAAAGTAAATCCACCCTTTCCTAAAAGATTATCCCAACCACTCCAGCCTACCCCAGAAGAGACTGAACTTCTGGGAGAATTGAAAAATCTATGTGTAAAGATCCCCCTTCTCCAGGCAATAAAAGATGTTCTCATTTAGAATAAGTTGATTAAGGATAAATTCTTCAAGCATATAGGGAGGCAAAAAAGGGATGCCCTTACCATTAATGTCATTAGGCAGCTGTCTAACTTAATGCTGGGGTAAGTAATATGTCTAAAATATTTGGACACTAGAAGCCCTGTAGTAGATGTGCACATCAATGGCACCATTGTCCCACACACTCTGATCGATCTTGGGGCTGCCATTCATGTGATGACCAAGGAAACCATGCTCAAGCTTAACCTCCAAGGGTCATTGAGGAAGTCCACAATAGTTCTGCAACTTGCAGACGTTCCATAGCAACCCCTGAGGGAATTGTGGAGGATGTGATGGTATCCCATTGACTCCTGGGAGTACCCTGCAGATTTCCTAGTTATCTAGCCTAAGGCTAAGCTTACTGGTTATACTCTCATCCTTGGGAGGCCATGGTTGGCCACAGTCAATGCTTACATTAGCTGTAAAGCTGGGAATATGACCATCAAGAATGGGCATATGTCCAAGCAGTTAGTCCTATACCCTCCTGATCAACCTTCTCTAGAGCATGATTTACCTTTACGGTTGGAGGAGGAGGAAGAAGATGAGGTTTATTCTGCCCAACTTTATGCTTTGGAAGCAACCATGGCAGGAGGACAGCAAGATGAGGATGAATTGATTAAAAACCTGCTCCAAAGTCCAACTCCCAGTTCATTACCTTTAGAAGACATAGTAAAGGAAACCTAGAACAATCATCCAATTGACTTATGCTTGGCTGATTCCAACACACTCCATGTCAAAACCATAGAATTCGATCCAAAGAAAACCTTGAAAATCAATCCATCTCTTTTTTCTCTCGAAGAGGAGAAGCTATGCAACATGTTAAAGGAAAAATCTAGAAGCCTTTGCTTTTAGTTACAAGGAAATGAAGGAAGTACACCCCTCAGTGTGTACTCACCACATATACATCAAAGAAGGTTGCAATCCGGTCTGGTAACCACAAAGGAGGATGAATCTAGCTCTTAAAGATATAGTCAAAGAATAACTGCAAAAACTGCCAAATGCAGGATTCATTTACCCTATCTCTGATAGTGACTGGGTCTCCCCTTTGCTGTTAGTTCCCAAGAAAAATGGTAAGTGGAGGATTTGTGTCAATTACAGGGAGTTGAACAAAGCCACAAAGAAGGATCATATTCCTCTACCCTTTATTGACCAAGTGCTAGACGACCTGGCAAGGAAAATGTTTTTCTCTTTCCTAGATGGATTCAGTGGGTACAACCAAATCCAGATCTGCCCATAAGACTAGGATAAGACCACATTCACCTTTCCTTGGGGTAATTTTTCCTATAGGGTCCTTCCTTTTGGCCCATGCAATGCTCCTGCCACTTTCCAGAGAGCAGTCTTGAGTATTTTCGCTGAATTAGTCCATGATGCGATGGAGATTTATATGGATGATTTTACACCTTATGGCTGTGATTTTAAAGAAGCCCTGTCTAAACTAGGCAAAGTACTACACAAGTGCATTGAAATGAACCTGTCTATCAATCCTGAAAAATTTGAATTCTTAATGACTGCAGGGACTGTGCTAGGTCATTCAATATCTCAACAAGGATTGCAGGTGGACCCAAACAAAATAGCCATCATACAAAGGGTCCCACCTCCTCAAAAGCAGAGAAATGTTAGAAGTTTCATAGGGTTAGCTGGATACTATCAAAGGTTCATAAAAGACTTCAGCAAGTTGGCCTCTCCTTTATTTGGTTTGTTGGCCAAATATTCTCAGTTTATATGCTCAAAAAGCTGTCAAGAGGCCTTAGACATCCTAAAGGATAAGTTAAACACTGCACCAATTCTTCGAGGCCCAAACTGGGCCCTCCCCTTTCATATTCATGTTGATGCCTCACACAAAGCCATAGGAGTAGCCCTAGGTCAGTTAGATGAAAAACTGCCTTATGCTATATATTTTATTAGTAAGAACTTATCAAAGGATGAACTAAATTATATAGTGAATGAAAAGGAACTCCTGACTGTTGTGCATTCGTTAAACAAATTCAGGCATTACATTACATGCTATCAAACATTTGTCAATACTAACCATACTACAATCAAATATTTAATGAACAAATTAAATGTGAATGCTCAAATTATAAGATGGTTACTTTCATTATAGCAATTTGATCTAACCATTGTTGATAAGCCTGGTAAGGAAAATGTGGTTGTAGACTTTTTATCTAGGGTAAACTTTCCTACAGGTGAAGAAGGAATGGTGCATGACTAGTTACCGGATGAGCACTTGTTTTCTATTTCAGTTCTCTCTCCATGGTTTGCTGAGATAGAAAACTATTTGGTATCAACACAGTTCCCACCAAACATGTCCTCCAAAGAAAAGAGCAATATTGTCAGGAAAAACGCCCCCTTTACTTGGATTGGGGGCAATATTTTCAAACTTGGCCCAGATCAAATCTTGAGAAGGTGTGTTAGGGAAGAGGAATTCTTTGACATCCTTCTAACTTGTCATGATGGGCCTTGTGGAGGTCACTTTGCAACAAATAGGACATCATTCAAAGTGTTACAAGTAGGCTATTATTGGCCCACTCATCATTAGGATGTGAAAAAATACACTAGTCAGTGTGATCGGTGCTAGAGGACAGGAAGGCCTACTCCAAGAGTTGAAATTCCTCTGCAACCTCAAGTGATTTTCGAGCCATTTGACAAGTGGGGCATGGACTTCATTAGGCCTATTGACCCTCCTTCAAAGCAAAAATAGTACATTATTGTGTGCATTGATTATTTGACTAAGTGGGATGAAACCAAGGCAATTAAGGCAACTACAGAAGAGAAGGTGGTTGAGTTCCTAAGGGAAAATGTATTCTATAAATTTGGGTACCCTAGAGAGTTGGTCATAGACCAAGGCAGCCAATTTACCTCCAACATGATTGAAGACATGCTCAACCATCACAAGATCAAGCATAGGACCTCCACTCCCTATCATCCACAAGCTAATGGGCAAGTGGAGGTGAGAAATAAAGTACTGGAGGGCATCTTAACCAAGCTGGTGAGTAGCAACAGGAAGGATTGGGCAAAAAGACTAGTTGAGGCCACTTGGGCCTATAATACCACATGGAAGACCACCGCTAGATTCACACCCTATGAGCTAGTCTATTCGAAAAAGGCCTTGCTGTCCATTAAATTTGAATATAACACATTAAGGATGGTAGCCCAACTAGATTTGGATCTCAGCAGTGCACAGAAAGAGAGATTGTTCCAATTGAATGGCTAGGATGAATTTAGCATGCAAGCCCTCCTACATACAGAGGTAGTTCAACTTCAGAGGAAGATCTGGCATGATAAAAATATAAAGGAGAAGCAATTTTAGGAAGGCGATTGGGCATTGTTATATGATTCTAGGTATAAAGACTTCAAGGGAAAGTTAAGGACGAGATGGCTTGGAACTTATGTTGTGGAAAGATGCCATGATAATGGTTTAGTGCAAATCAAAACCATAGATGAAGAAGCCATTCCTTTTCTTGTTAATGGACACTGATTGAAAATGTACAAGAGACCTTTTATCAAAACAAGAGTTTGTTGATGATATCAATAAAACAATGATGGCGGTGGAGCAAGTTCCAATGCCTCCCTCATCAAATCACTGAGAAAAAAGAAAAAAGAATAACGAATCAGGTGAAAACCTCCATGAGACACCTGAGTCCCATCTTTGGGTTGAAAACCTCTTGAGCTAGCAGTGATGAAGGAAAAGAGAAAAACAAACAAAAAGAAAAAGAGAATAAGGAGATCCCTGGGTGAAAACCTTTCTTGAGGCACCCAGGGAAAACAACTAGGGTGAAAAATCTCTTTGGTAGCCTAGTTTTTTTTCAAAAAAATAAAAATAATATAAATATATATATATATAAATATATATATATATATATATATATATATATATATATATATATATATATATATATATATATATATATATATATAATATTATATATAATATATATATATATATATATATATTTATATCATGAAATTTCCGTTTGCAGATGGGCGAGAAGGATAGTCAAGGAGCAAAAGAGGATCCCAAGGAGACCCCTGCCTCTCACATATTCATTTTCTTCACTCCTTACCATGCATCCCTCCATCATTTTTGTCATTTTTCCACTCCATTGCTTCGATTTATGCAAAGACTGTGTTTTCTACAGGATCCCCTGTATTCCTACAAGATCCCCTAAAAACCTACAGGATGATCCTGTAGGAATTACAATGACCCAGAAATTCTACAGGAAGCAATCCGAAGGAATATGATGGACTTGTTAGGTCCCTAAAATTCACCCTATTCATGATCTAGCACCTCATCTCATCCACCATGATCATCCCTGCACTCACCATTAAAAAAAAAAGGATCAATTTCAATAGTTTCTTCTAGTCTTCAAAAAAAAGAAAAAAAAGAGGAAAAAAAGAGGAGTAAAGAGCATTACCTGAGTATCCTTTTCTCTCCACTCTTCCACTCCTTATTCCATCCATGTCACCATCCTCACAACCCCAACAATAAAAATGGATAAATAATTATGAGGGAGAAGCAGCTATAGGACATCCTGTAGGAAATCCTATAGCAGCCTATCCCATAGAATGCTAATCACACTAGCAACAAGTCTTCACCAGGATGATCCAGGAGCTCCAAAGCAACAACATTAGATCTTCAACCACAGATACCTACAAAAACAAAGAAACCATTAGCAGATAGAAAGAGGAGGAAGAAGAATGGCATGCAACAAATATACACAACAACACCTCTGGTCTTCGACAACTGCAACATAGCATTGAAACCACATGTAAGTATCCTGCTCACTCTCTCATATGCATCATGTAGTAAATATGGTCCAATCAGATCGAATACTTTATGAAATATTTGAAATAGGTTTTTTCTAAAAAAACTGACAAAGATCGAGTAAACTATATATTGATCCTATAGTAGCAGGATGAAGAAGACTATTATTGATAAAAATATAGTGGTCCTCCCCATAACCAAAGGATAAAAAAGTTGGCTATTCCCTCAACTTCAATAGGATGGAATTGAATACAATTTTTTATGAATCGTTGATCCAAATGGATCTGGATAGAACTTATAACAGGGTCTAATTGATCTTATTGTAAGGGTTATGAGATAGTTGGTTTATAAGTGAAAAGGTGGCTAATTAACTTGGCCACCTTCGTTTAGTCAACACATGCACAACTGGGTGTCCTCTCACACGTGGCTGTAGTCAACTCAAAGATAGAGAATGAGTAGGACAAAAAGTGGTTAAACTACGGATCTACGAGGTAGGAGATGATTATGAGGAGTGGGAAATGATGAGGTCGTAGTGGGAACCAATGATCCAAAAATGGCAACGTACCTTTGCTGCCAGCACACCACCTCACCCCGAATCACCATAAGAGGAAATAAAGAATCATTTCCATGCATTCATGAATTTCACCTCCTCGAAAATCCCTCACTCAAGTTGCTCTCATAACCCATGCCACCCACCAGAAGCAAAGATCCATCGTTCATTGCATAGGAATTCCTATAGGATTAGGCACAAGAATTCCTATAGGATATAGTCTACAGGATACACAAAGACTGTCTATAGGATTGGTAGAGAAGAGTTTAGAAGGGATATCATGGGAATTGGCCACTGCAACCAATCTAAAGAGGTAGGCTCTAAAATTACACCCCCCTTTGTAAGTAAATGAATCAAGGATACTCTAAATTTGAGTGAATTTAGCAAATGTGTGAAGGGAATTAAATACACAGTCAACTCTCTTTTGCTCTTGCATTTGGAAAATTGTGTTAACCCTCTCATTTTCTCCTCAAGCTTCACCAGCACGATGACAATAGGGTTTAATAGGAGAGAGCCCACAAACATTGTGAGAATCCAATGACACCCCCAAGTGCTTGAAATATTCACAAGACATAACTGGATGGGGTTTTTTCAAAAAATTCAGAGGGTATGATGATGAGGTGGCTCAAGAATTTTCTCTCTCCCTCACTCCACACAACATAATCCATGCCATTGTTGTTAAGGGGCCTCACTATAAATCTCACCCTAGAGCTCATCAGCAGGGTCACCACACTTCCCCTAGGAATCCCATGGAGAAAAGAAGACAAAGGAGACAACCATGTGGCAAAAATAATATTATTTTTAGAAGGTGAAGAACCCACTGAGGACAAAAATGGAGTAAGGAGGGAAAGTCTGCCATACCCATGAAGTGAGGTAGGATACCAACTCATCAAATACATATCATGTGAGGGTAGATATAATGTTATCTATAGCTATCATTTCAGGATCCTTGAAGAATTATGATTTGGAGTAGAAACACCCCTTCACCAGAGGCTCATCATACCATATTTCTTGCTTCAATCACTCATAGACTCAAGCATCAAAGTGAAGGAGGGGCATTCCCAATAATTGGCTCACCATGTGTTGATTAGGATACTCATTGAAGATACCCTCCAAAACCTCGAAACCCCTATAACATGGTTAGTTTTCAGAGACATGCCAACAGAGGATGACATAAAAGCTCTCACTTATGATGTTAGTCCTACTGTCAGTGAAGAGGAAGTAAAATAGGAAGAGGAGGATACTGAGCAAAATGAGGATGAGATGGATGAAGAAGGAGATGACATCGAGGAACATGATGAGGATGAATAAGAAGAGGGAGAAGAGAAGGAGGATGATGAAGAAGAGGGAGAAGAGAAGGAAGATGATGAAGAAATAGAGGAGGAAATTAAGGAGGAAATTGATAGAGATGATGAAGATCTAAAAGAAGAAGAAGACAGGAAAACAAAGAGCAAGAAGGAAATAGAATAGAGGGGACATAACACAAGGAGGAGTCACCTAGGGTGTCTCCAGAGGCCACTGAGAGAGAGCCAACAACTTCCCTCACTACTCTCAACACCCCAATCAAGCAAAAAGGAAAAAGGTAGAGGAAAACCTCACTATATTTCAGGACAAAAAAGAGCACAAGAATAAGACAGGGGAAGCCACAAACATCAACAAAAATTCCTATTGAGATTGAAGATTCCCCTACACAAAAAGACAAAATGCCTTCCCTTAAGTCCCCTATCACCTATGTAAGGAGGCCTACTATTATATCAACTTCCTCAAAGGGTAAGGCAATCCTACAGGATCCACAGCAAAATCTATAGGAAGCAAAAATAGTCCGACAGGATACTCTGTTGAATCTACAGGAGGCACAGAAATTGGAAAGGAAGGTAGGGGAGTAGAAAGAAGCTAAAGAAGTGGACCCAGAGACAAAAGAATCTAGCCCCCAACCTAACCTGGACTCCTATTATTGGTTTATTGAAGGAGGTAGGGCATACCTCAAAAGTTTTCCATCCCACTGTTCTTCGAGCTTGAGAAGGAGAGGTCCAGAACTCACTGATGGATGCAGATCACCAAGTCAAAGGGGTGGAAGACATTGGGCACATGGAAGGGAAAATCAAAGAAATGGGTAGAGAGCTAAGTGGCTTAAGGGATAGAAAATCTATTATGAGAAATCAACTAGAGATAGAAAATGCATGGCTGAGGGGAAAAATGTAGGAAAGAGAGAACCAACTATCATGTATGGCTAGCCTCTCCTTGGAGGAAATAGAGTGTAGGATAAGAGCCAAATCCTATGCTCTCTACCTCAAAGAACAATGGCTGCAGTTTTAGATGAAGACACTAGCACATAGGGGAACCATGCCATTTCAGGACTACGAGTAGTTTATTGATCTTCGTGATCAAAATACACTAGAGGGTAGGGCCAAAATGGCTAAGTTTTATTTGCACAACATGGCCCTCATAGACATGAATGTTTGGGACCCTAATGCCAAGCTAGGAGATCTATAATTAATGACTTTTGCATCATGGATGAACCATGAGGAGTCAAGAGCTGTAGAGATGAAAAAGATATTGGCCAGAGAACAAACTAAACCTCTTTTGATCAGATCTGAACAATCAAATCCCATGGTTCTCATCAGTGCCCATAATTTGATTACAAATGATCCTCAGTTTGCACCTAGATATCTTGATGCCCAAGAGCAAGCAATTTTACATTTTGAGGACATGTTTAGGTTGCTAGGAGATGATAGTATACATTCTTGCCTAAGGAGGTGGAACAAAGTTCCATACAACTTAAATATAAGAGAATACCACTCCCCTCAAAGGTTGAGAGAGGCACTCAATAGGACACCTATGTACAAGCAATCTATGCAAAGGTTGAAGGTCAATTGGATAGGCCTAAAACTCAGCCCACCACTACTCTTTGGGATGCTAGAAGGGAGAAAAGAAGAAGAAGAAAAGAGGCAGTGGGAAGAGATAGAAAATAAAGAAGGCTTCTATGAACAAGAAGAGGAGACCACAACAGAGGCATGGGATGTCAGAGAGGCTACCAGAGCCATGAAGGATATTGATATTGACTAAGTTACTCAGAGGATGAGCAACACTTTCAGTAGGGGGGTAATGATGAGCCTCATCATTGGGTAATTATATGGGCCTTAATTCACCTCCTGGCTTAGTCAAACCAACTATTCTCATAACTTATTGCATACATTTGATTATATTTTGTTTATGAGATGAGTTAGAGTTAGAGTTGGATATTTTGTTTTGTGGTCTAATGTGCATTTAATGCAGGATTAAAGGATAAAAGAAAGGAATTTTGGAAAAGACTAAGGTAAAAACTCGAATGGGACAAGCGAGAGGGATTATAGGAGGTAAATCCCATCATTTACTACCCCTCCATTCGAATATTCCTCCATCAGCTCGGAGTGCAAATAGCCAAATCATGAGGACTAGAAGGCAACCGAGCAAGTGAAAGACAAAGCACTAGTTTGTCTCGAGTTTGGGAGTCGAGCCTCCCTAATTTTAAGGAAGTCATTGGAGACTTCAGATGTATAAGTAGAAAGGTCTAGGACCTCAGCAGGATTTGGATTTTTATTGTAAAACTCTACTCTATTTTTGAGCTGCAAGACTTGTGACAGTTTTTTGATGTAATCTATTGTTTTGGTAATAAGAATGAGTTTTGTTTTGAGCCAGCACTGAGTTAACTCAGAGGGTTGAAAATCTTGGTTTAGGGCCCAACCCTAGTAGCCAAGGCTCTTATTTATTGTACATGTATGCTAGTATGGATTCATAGCTTAATTGTTCATTTGCTTAGAAGATGCATTTCCATTACAGCAGTGTAGATTAGATTGGTTGTGTGGTAGTTTAGTTCCATTTGTGCCTTCTTTCATGTAGCAGGTTAGTAAGGAGAAAAAGGATCACCACAAGGTTTTCAGAAGGTGTCTCAGCCTCACTTCCTCCCTCTGGGACCATGACTTGAGGAAGGGAGCCTTCAGCAGCCCCAAAAACACATATTTCTAGTTCTTGTATGAGCTTTAGAGTTTGTTGTCTTTGATTCAGTATTTGGTTAATGTTGCAAGGCAGATTTCATTGTCATCTTTTTCCATCTCAATTTCTACAATAATATCTCACTCATGCTTTCATCCCCTTTAGCAAATTTCTTCATGCATAATATAGGCAATTGATTCATGCTTTCCTAGTTTATGAAAATGTATCTTTTTGCATAGTTATGGGAAGATACACATGTTTTAAGTAGAGCAGGTACATCAGGAGGAGATGAAGACTTCATAACTAGTAGCCACCTTCCACTTCATCCACCTTAGCCATCCCTTGTTTCACCACCACCCTCAGTAGTTTTTCATCATTTTTTATTGAAATTCCCCTCAACAAATTAAATGAATCTAGCCATCTCTTATCTTGGATATTGACTCCTGAGTGCTCCTAGACCTTCTAACACTCCATTCCACCCATTGCACACCTTTCCCAAGCTTCCCAAAACCTCCAATACCTCACAATTAGCTCTCAGTTGTATTATGTATGTTTCCTCTAATTCCTACAAGATCATCCTATAGGTTTCTAGTACATCTTGTAGGTTTTCTTGAAACGGCCTGTTTTGAGGCCGAATTGATGGGAAACCTCTAGGAAGTCACAAAAAGCCTCCTAGGACCCCTCGACACCATCTAACCACTTCATAAACCTTTTGGCCATCCTCAAACACCTTCCATCCACCTATCACATCCACAAGAACAATTAGTTGGCATACTTGATTTTGACTAAAAAACCAAAAAAGTGAAAACATATTTAGTTTAGTTTCTTTTCTTGCACATTAGTATGGTTTGATGTTTTTTTAATTTTGCAACTTAGATAATAGCATTTGTTTATTGTTGATTTAGCAATTTTGCTTAGCATAGCTTCTTAAATGTTTAATTAGGGTATGGTGTGGTTTAGCATTACATGTTGTTCCTTTCCATTACTACAGTAGAGTAATTCCCTTAGAGTAGATTTTCCTTTCTTCCATCAAAGAATCAAGCTTCTTCTAACTCTATAGAACTCTGGCTTGGAACCCCAATGGTCTCTCGCCAGCTGAATAGTGACAATAGGAAGAACCATCACTTTTTCTTGTGTATACAACACTATCACCTCCAAATTTGTACGAACCCCTGGTTGATAAATAAAGCTGGTAGCCCAGGAGTTGCAACATCCTTGCTGCAATAATGGCACTCATCAACACCTTTTGGTGACGACCCATAAACAATCTGAAATGGAATTTTACGAGTTGATCAGTTAATTGAATAATTGTATGCAAACTTTGCCTATGCCAAGACCATATCCCACTGGTTAGAATTTTTACCACTCAAGCTTCTAGCAAATTTCCAAGACTCTTGTTCGCCACTTCATTCTATTTATTTGTTTGCAGTTGATAGGATAAACTGTATAACATTTATATTCGATCTTCTTCCATAGTGTCCTCCAATAGTGACCCAAAAATATTATATCTCTATATGAAGTAATTATCCTTGGCAATCCATGAAGTCTCAATACTTCCTTAAAGAATAAATAACCACTTCAGTAGCATCACTTATCCTTTTGCAATCTATGAAATGCATCTTCAAAAACCTATTTACAACAACCATCATGGAATCATGCTTCCTTTGTGTCCTTGGAAGCCCTAAGACAATGTCCATGTTCACATATTCCCACAATTTTTCTAGCACCAATAATGGAATATACAACATTGTAATTTGACTTCAGCTCTTTCCTAGTTGGAAAATTCTACAACAATCAAAAAACTTTCTAACATCCTTATTGATGTTTGGACAAAAATACCTCTCCTTTACCAAGGTTGTGGTCTTATCCATGCCAAAATGTCCACCTACGCCTCCACCATGTAACTCCTTAATAATATTTAGCCTTATTGGCCCTTGAGTAATGCATAATTGCTTATTTTTAAATAAGAAACCTTCGTGGATATGGTATTCCAAGAACATGCTCATGTACACACTCTAAGGCGATTTACGAGCTAGCCAAGCTTCTCCAAAATCAACATCTCCTACATAAAAATCCTTCATGCTTTCCAAACCTACCACTTCTACTAACAAAGTGTTTAGTGACAACACTCTCCTACTCAAAGCATATGCAACCTTTGACTTTTGAGACCTATGCTTCAAAACAAATGTACAACTTTGCAAGAATTCAAACCGTTTAGAATGCCTTTGATTCAACTTACCTCGATTGTTGATATATTGTAATGCCTTGTGATCACTAAACAAGACAAATTCCTTGGGTAAAAAATAGTATATCCACTTCTTGAAACTATGCACAATAGCATAAAGTTCCTAATCATATGCGGAATACTTCTTCTTGACATCATTCAACTTCTCACTGAAGAATTTTATTGGTCTGCCTTCTTGACTTAAAAATGATCCAATTACTATCCCACTTGTGTCATATTCAACGTGAAATATTTAATCAAAGTTTAGAAGCACCAAAATGTTAGTTTTTGTAGCATAAGATAAGTGCTATAGTTTCAAGTTTGGTCAAAGAGGCTAAGGAACACTAGATCTCCAAAACCCAAAAAATGTTTTAGGAGAAAACACCTAGAGATGGCTCAATTAAGTTAATTGGTCAATAATTAAATATTTATTAATTCTAACTTAGAAAATGTGATTAATTAACAACAATTAATTGAGAAAGGTGAGAATTATCTAAAAAATCACATGGATCGAGTTTGAGATGATCTTAGTCGTTGATGGGGATATAATCATGGTCGTTTGTTCACTAACAAGAGATTGAAATAGAAACTCGATGGGTAGAGGGAGAATACACTTGAGAGGTCGAGTTCCTTGGTAGATTGAGCAAGGGAGAGAAGTTCAAGCTAGAAGGGATGTAGAGACAGTGAGAAAGCAACAAAAGTGAATTCTAGAGGAATTATAGTTCCAGGGAGGCAACAAAAAGAGATTGAGTTATTCCACTAGAGGATGTGTAGGGACTGCGCAAGCAACTTCAGTGAGGTAGTTCGATTTGGCTGAGCACGAGGTTGATTCAGTTTTCATAGGCTAGGATAATTTTCTAGAGTGTCAGAGAATCACTTCTAGAGGAGATAATAGGGTGGATGACTTGATTAGAGGAAG
Source organism: Pinus taeda (assembly GCA_000404065.3). Taxonomy (NCBI): domain Eukaryota; kingdom Viridiplantae; phylum Streptophyta; class Pinopsida; order Pinales; family Pinaceae; genus Pinus; species Pinus taeda. Next base: position 13,967 of record APFE031267714.1, read on the forward strand.
ATTCAGGTTGTGCATGTGAGGGTCTGCATAAGTACTATGCAGAGGCCCTCACAAAGGTTTTTGGAGGGCCATTTTTCTAAAGAAAGTTGTGCTGGGATTGCCTATGGAGAAGGGAAAAATTCCCTTAATAATTTTGGCTAGATTATTTGCAGAGGATAGCCAGTTTTGCATCCAAATTGTACTCAGATTTTCACTATTGCATAACAATAATAAAACCCTCATTTGTTGCACCGGTTTTCCCACATTGGGTTTTCTTGGGGACAATTGTCCAAAAATAATAGTGTCATTTTTATTGTGTGTATGCATCTATTTTCTGAGTTCCATATTGGTTTTCCACAACATATTTTATTTGTGAAGAATTGCAGTGTTATTTATTCATTGACTATCGTAGAAAGTAAACTGCATAATTTAATTAGTTAGAAGAATAAATTTCCAGTTATTGTAATTTAAAGAAATTTCACACGAAATAAGCTTCTCTGTTACCTTCCTTTTCAAATATGAAAATTCTTATTGTGCTACTACTTACCATTTAAAATTTCCTTTTTTCATGCACTCAATGAGAGGTGGACAAATATGGTTGAAATTCCTAATGAATTTCTGATAGAAGTTTTCCAACCCATGAAAGCTCCTCATCTCAAAAGTAAGCTAAGGTGTTGGCCAACTGAAAAGAGCCTTCACCTTTTAAGAATCCATCCCCAAACCTTCCTTGGAAATAAAAAATCCCAAGTATAATGACTCATCTTACATGAATGTACATTTCTTCAATATTATCGACAACTTATCTTCCCTAAACCACTACAACACTTTCCTTACATCCTCCAAGCACTCCCTTTTTTTTTTAAATTAAAATTTCATCCAAGTGCACTACAACAAATTTCCCCAAGAATGGTTTCAAGACCTCATTCATGAGGTTCAGGAATGTGTTAGGGGCATTGTTGAAGAAAATATAACTAGATTCGGTTTTCATTATGACTTGTAATTATAATATTATCTAATTAGAAACAAATGAATTATTATTCCTTGTATCATGGGTTTCATGGGAAAGATGTGTTTACCATAGGTCAAAGACTTATTCTTGATGTCTTTAGGATTTATTTTCTTAACATAAGTATTTTAGAGAAGTTATAATTTCAAAGATCTACGCTCCAATAGAATGTCACTAACCCTCTTAAATTCGGCTAAATAAGACAGTGATTTCCTCAATGAAACATTGACCTAGTTCCAGGTTCTCTTGTCGGCCTACAAATCAAATGTTGGTCACTATATATATGGAGTGACTTCACCTGATAAGAAACAAGACTGCAGATTACTCTGATCATTCAACGAAGAAGTAAGGATGAAATACAATGAACGTAAAGGGTGACATATATCTCAGGAAGCTTACGGTGAAGTCTGTCTCATCATATAATATCTCAAAGCTCTCAAGTGAAGTCTGTCCCATCATCGTTATCTCAACAAAGGATTGAAGAACTGTCACAAGGCAGTGTCACAACAATGAAGTAATACATTCATTTTTAAGTGAAGAGCTATGGAAGCTGAGGAAGAGTAAGTGAAGAGCTATGGAAGCTGAGGAAGAGAAGAACTATAAAAGTTGAGGACTATACCTAGACATCGAAAGTATAAGGAGACCGAAATCTAAAGTAGTACAGTGACATGAAGACAATATGAAGATAGAAGACTGTGACCTAAAGGCCTAAGAGTGCAAGGGATAGTGACAAGTATCTTGGAGGTAATCTTGAGTCAAGTAATTTTGTCAATGGCCTTGGTATTCTTCAATTAAACATCTATAAGAAGAGATTTAAGGGTTTTCCTCTCAAGAGGAGAGGCTTTTCCATGGCTTGGAGCCTATGTCTTGTGTACTTGATTTTTTGTTGATCTTCTAGTTTTGATAACCGTTTGATGATTGAAGAACACACTAACATAAAGAAGTTAAACTAAAGAGAAGACATCACAAGCAATCATCAATAGATAGTGAAGAATCATTAATATTGAATTGCCCCAGATTATTAAACATGGTATCAAACCTATGGTTTAGTCAAGGGAGTTTAAGCGAAACTTATTTAGTTTAAAGGCTATCCTTAGCCTTGTATTCATCTAACTTGTTGGTGAAGTATTAACTCAATCCAATAACATATACTAACTCAGTGCCACCCTCAAACCTTAACACATGATTAGTTCAGGGAGTATGGAGTTGGTCTCATTATACAACCTCAATATACCTATAGTTCTCAAGAAAATAATCTTGGGTTCCATTCTATGGTGCCTCTCACTATCTCAATCTATGTCATATCACAAATGATGAAGTAACAATGATATTACAAAACCACAGATTGATCATCCTGTTCATCGGGGGAAATTACAGTCCTGTAATTCTTAGGTCTGTGATTTCAGTTCTATTACAGGATTGCAATACATATCAACTCTGAAATCTTGGATATGCAATTCTCAGATATACTCCACAGTCTCGGTGCTAATTTTCCATAGTCTTAGTGCTTACAGTTATGCATGACTCGACATTACAATAAGTGATGCTACACAGTAATTCTACATGATCTGAGTGCTTAGTGAAAAGACATAATCTCAGTGATGCTTTATGTCTGAGGCTCACTGTGATGTTCCATACTACTACTTGATCTTAGTGATGCCATGATGATGCTACATGATTTAGGTGATTTCACTACTGCAAGATCAGTGATAGTCTAGGATCTCCTCAAGAAGAATTCAAATCAGTGGCATTCAAGATCACAGAACCCTTAATATAAATATCTCACAATATGATCTAAAATTGATCGAAGACAAACAATAAGGTATTAGAGACTCATGTGCATGGATGTGCCTGTGTTACTTTATGCAGTGGATTGATAAGATTGCGAAATACACAGACACTAAAGTAGTTAGAGAAACCACAATAGACAAACATATAAACACAACAATTTTAATAAGGAGTTCACCCAATACTCCCGGGCTACGTCTCCCGGTCCAGCCTTTAGTGGTGGCCTCTCTATTATGTTTTCAAAGCAGAGTTTTTACAATAGTGAGATCAATTTGAGTCTCACTCAACAGGTAGAAATCAACAAGGCTGTACTTGGATTCCCGAAGTCTTTGGAGTACATAGACTCTCTCTACTGATTCTTGACCTCCAATGGGTCATAATGGTATGAGTCCAATCTAAGACTCAATACATGACAATAATTTACAGAGGAGTTCGCTTGAACCTGTCAAGCCTTCTCTAGAGTACACAGATTCTCTGGCTCTCTCTGCCTCTGTCTTGATGCTACCTTTTTACTTCTGTAGGTCAGCTCGATTTATTTTCTCTGTTCTTTGCTCTCAACTTTCTGCTTCTAACTTTCTTGCTAACTTCTTGCTTCTTTATTTGTTATCTTGTGGCTTTAAAGCCAATCTGCTTTCTGACTCTTCATTTCCACTTCCCATCTTTTTGGTTCCCATGCCTCTGTTCGTTTGAATTACTCTGTTCTACGTCATCATCACTAGATAACGCCTCACAGGGAGGTGGCCACCGGTTCCATAACGAACCAAGTGTTAGTTCTCTTGGACATTTTCAAAATGTCTGTTTATTCTATTAACTTCAAGAATTCCTGCAAAACATGTCATTCTGCCAACACATCATCCACGTCGAACTTCAAATCCTATACAACTCTGTCTGTTTACCTCATCAGGTCCGATCATCCATCAGAATGCATTTCCGCTGTTGATCTGGAGCCTCCTGATCCTACGGTCTCCATCCATATCGGGTAGGTAAGTAACATGATGTTTACCAGTCCAATTTGAGCAGTTTTCTCTCTTTTCTGCCGGATGCGTGGCACCCATTGTGTGGCATCAGGCGGGACTTGGTTGAAATTACTTACCACTAGAAACCCTTCCGATATCACGCCGGATTTTGTGGGACCTCGCCTCTGATGGAATCGGTGCAATATCCGTTATATTTTATAACGTTTCAAATCCAGGCACTTGGGGCTTTTCCTTCTTTGATGGGTTTTCCCTGCGATATACGATTAGTGACTTGTCATTAATCACATATCAAAAACTACCCCCGTTTCTTGAAATGACCTCTAGGTTTGCACGCTTGACTAAGGGTCCTCATTGCTCTGCGCTAATCACAAATTGCAATTGTTACGAGGATATCTCTAATAAGCTCGATCTTTATAAGACTTTGAAACTTTGGCATGAATTTTTTAGAGTTCATGAAAACTTAGAGAGTGTTCTAGGATCCAATTCAGATCATGGCCTTCCCAATGAAAAAGCTTTTGGACCACCAAAAGTTTGTTTTTAAGCATCAATCAAGTGAGGTTACAAATTCCTCGCTTGTCCAATTTCTATCCATTTCACACTGCTTAGTTTTGAACCTTTGAGTCCGATCCTGAGGTACTCAACATCCCCTCTATCCGTAGTTCTCATGTTCCTGTCTAGAACTGTTCGTCCTGCAATTCATTGAGATATTCAGGGAACAGGTCATCAATAGAAGGCAACTGACTCTACTCTTTGGGATCTTTAATAAATGAAGGTTAAAATAGTCTCAAGATTTTTGCATTAACTATTGAATAGATATGCATGTAAGTTGGAAAATCAAGGCGAAAAGCATTCTCACCAATTTTCTCAAGTATCTTGAAAGGCCCATACCTTATTGGCTTCAACTTCTTACCTTCACCTTGCATTCTGTCCTTGCTAATATACAACCAGACTTGATCACCAACTTGGAAGCTATGCTCAACCCGATGCTTGTCATGCCTTGCCTTGTACTTGGCTTGGCTCTTTTCCAGTTGTTCCTATACTGCCTAGTGAATCTCTTGGATTTGTTCAATGAACTTTTTTGCCTTGTCCACATCACTATGTCCATCAACCGCTATGTCTTTACTAAAGACAAAATCCAAGGGAGACGGTGTGAAACCAAAACAAGTCTCGAAAGGAGATCTCTGTGTAGAAGAATGTTTAGCACGATTGTAAGCATGCTTCACATAACATAAATGTTCATCACAAAGCTTGGGATGCTTGCTACAATAGCATCTGAGCAACCGGATCACTATCGTGTTGACCACTTCTATTCGGCCATCTGTGTGGATGAAAGGTTGTGTTCTTCTTCAGTCTGGTGTCCATCAATTCCCACAGACTCGAACAAAACTTCCCAACAAATTGGGAGTCTCGATTAAATATAATGGAAGTGGGTAATCCAAAATGAACCCATACATGCTAAAAGAACAATTTTGTAGTTTGTTTAGCTGTAATCTGTTTGTTATAGGGTATTAAAATACACATTTTTCTGAACCTATCCACAATAACATATAAATAGTCATGACCTTTTCTAGATTTAGGCAGTCCCCCAAAAAAATCCATGGAAACACTTTCCCAAGGATGAGAAGGAACTGGTAGTGGAGTGTACAAGCCTAGTTTTCTATTGTTGGGCCTTCTTTTAGCACACATAGTACACCCTCTTGTATATCTCGAAGCTGTCTCATTCATTTTTGGCCAATAACAAAATCTTTGCAGCTGTGCAACTGTTTTACTTACACCAAAGTGACCTGATATTAGAGAAGTGTGTGCTTCTCGAATTATCTTTACTCTTTCAGTTTGTGGAATGCATAACTTTCCAAAATGATACAAGAGTTGGTCCTTAACATGATAATCCAATTCTTCTACTTGTTTGCCATGGTTTAAAGTTGCATATACATCTTTAAAATCTATATCTTGAGCATATTGTTCAATGTAGCTTTCATGCAATACTTAATTATGCTTAAGTATAGTAGATGCATTTATGTTTGGTCTGGACAACATATCTACAACTTTATTGTGTATGCCCTTTTTATATATGATGACAAGATGAAACTATTGTAGAAAACCCATCCACCTATAGTGCCTTGATTTCTGCAACTTAGTTTGGGAGTGTAAATATTGAAGTGGTTGATGATCAGTATGTATAACTATCTCTTTGCCCATTAAATAATGTTTCCACTTTTTCACACTCTGTACTAATGCATACAATTCCTTATCATATGTGGCATAATTAATTACTGCAGAACTAAATGTCTCAGAATGATAACATATGGGTTTACCGTGTTGCATCAATACTGCTCCCATAGCATAGTCACTGGCATCTGTTTCAATCTCAAATGGTCTTTGAAGATCGGGCAGTGCTAGTACTGGTGTTGTATTAATCTTTTATTTCAAGGTGTCGAAGGTTTTCTTCTATTTGCCTAAAGGTTTTCTGCTATTTTCCTCCCCACCGAAGCACCTTGTTCAATCCTGTTAAAGTGTAAGAGGGCTGCAATCAAGGAAAAGTTAAAAATAAACTTTCTCCAATATTGTGCTGCTCCTAAGAAGCTTCTAACTTCTATAGTAGATTTGGGTTTAGGCTAGTTTACAATGACTACAACCTTAGAGGGATCTATCTTCAATTCACCATCCCCTACAATATGACCCAATAATTCAAATATGTTTTGCCAAATTCACATTTTGAGAGCTTAACATAAATATTTTCTCTTTTCAAAACATCTAGAGTTTGCTTGACATGCTTCAAATGTTCTTCCCATGTTTTTCTAAATATAAGAATGTCATCTAAATATACAATGACAAAATCATCAATAAAAGGTCTGAGTACATCATTCATTACTCTCATGAAAGTAGCAGGGGCATTAGTTAAGCCAAAAACATAACCAACCACTCATACAATCTCTGCTTTGTTTTGAAAGAAGTCTTCCATGCATCTTGCTCTGCAACTCTGACCTGATGGTAGCCACTATGCAAGTCCAATTTGGAAAAATAAACAACTTCTTTCAACTGATCTAGTAGATCATCTATGCGAGGAAGGGGATAACAATTTTTTATTGTTATCTTATTCAGTGCTTAGTAATAAATGCACATTCTCCATGAGCCATGTTTCTTTCTCACCAAGACAATAGGAGGCCTACATGGCGATGTGCTAGGATTTATGAACCCTTTCTCGAGCAGCTCTTGTACTTGCTTCTTGATTTCTGCATTCTCTAAAGTGAACAACCCGTACATTCCGATGTTAGGAAATGGAGCATCTTGCTACAAATTAATATCATGTACTATTTCCTTTTTGGCTGGTAGACCTTTAGGTTCTTGAAATAGTATATCATATTCTGAAACAACTTTTTTCTAAATCAGCGTGTTGTTTAACATTACAACCCTCACATATACTGGTTTTATCAGGTTTCTTTCCTTTACAACCATCAGTAAAAATTGTTTGCATGAATTTACAATTATTTTCATCTACCCTGAGTTTATGAGAGTATAATTATTCTTGAGTTTATGAGCTCTTACAATATATTCGATTCCATTTTTAACAAGTTGATACTTGTTTTCAGCTCTATAGAAAATAGCTTTCCAATCATACAAGTAACGACTTCCTAAAAAAATTCCACATATATCCAAAGGAACTATATCTAACTCAACCTCATCTACAAATGTTGACCCAAAAGAAAACTTAAGTTTACATTGTCTAGTCACTTGTAGATTTTCTTTATCACATAACCAACCTAATGGATATGGCTTCTTGTGAGGTGTGGTTAGTAATCCCAGCTTCTTTACAATTGTTTTAGAAATTAAATTGACTTGTGAGCCACTATAAAACAAAGTATCAATCTTTTGATGCTTGGAAATAACTCAAATATGAAAAATCTCATGCCTTTTCCTCTCATTTTCTTCATTATCAATAGATTGTGCAGAATTACTAGTAGATGCTTCAGAATTTTTACCTTTTATGGCTGCGATTGTTGTTTCATCTCCCGATTTTGAGCCCAAATCCTTTTTAATAGCTACAACAATCTTCTTCCTTTTGCCATCGAACTTCTTGGGTCTCAGCTCCGGATGCAGAATCCAGCAGTGTTCATCATCATGTCCATCCTTCTTGCAGTGAGTGCATGAAGGCTTTGTCTTTTGTACGTCATTTGTCTTCCTCTCTTTCCATTTCTATTTTCTCTTTTCCTTTATTTTTCTTGTAGTGGGTTTTGATGATCCCCCAACTTTTGGGTTCACATTCTTGCCTCTAACCTCTAGATGTGTAGCCTAGACAAATACCTCATCTATGCTAGTGGGATTAAACATGAGAATGGTGTGATTTAAATAGCTGTGTAGACCACCTATATACTTCAGCAGAGTTACAGGTGAGTCTAAAGAAATTCCTAGAATTAAAGCTCTTTTTCTAAATTCTTGAGTGTAGCCTTGTACACTTTTCCCTTTTAATTGGCGAAGAGTTTGCTAGCTCATCATGGCTTGCTGCATATAAGCTAGTGGATAAAATTTCTTTTTAATTGCAGAAACAAATTCACTCTAGACAGAAAGAATTTTACCATGCTTCTTCATGTCAACTTGTGTCCTGTCTTCCCACCATACCAAGGCAGTGCCTTTAAGGCATAGGCTGGCCAGCTGAATCTTAATTTTGTCTGAGCCAATGCTCTGCACCCTGCAATACACATCAATCTATCTAATCCAATTATCCAGCTTCTCTGCATTCAACTCTCCATCATATATCGACAAATCAAATTTAACATCTAATTTAATCAAATATGTTTTATTTTTATTTTTAGGGCTATTAGGAGGTGTGAGAAGCTTTTCTTCTTTCCCTTTTCCTTTAGAATGGTCATGGAGGAGAGATTATTCTACTCCTTTATCTTGTTTTGAGTTTTCTGACTCTTCATCTCTACCTTTCTCAAATTCTCTATACATTTCCTCCACCATGGATCTCATGGTCATGAAACTATCCATGAACTGGGAGTCTGATTCCAAGGGAATTTCTTCAACCATTTTCCTCTTAGGGTAGACTCTTCCAATTTTTGGGTTAGCTTCAACCAATTCTCCTTTTCCTAATTTGAGCTTTGTCCTAGTTAGCATTCAACAACAAAATCCAACACAAGCTTGTCTAACCTTAGTAACCTAAAGCTCTTATACCACTTGATCTAAAACTGATTGAAGACAAACAATAAGGTATTATAGACTCATGTGCATGGATGTGCCTATGTTACTTTATGCAACAGATCGATAAGATTATGAAATACAAAGACACTAAAGAAGTTAGAGAAAACAAAATAGACAAACATATAAACACGACAAGTTTAATAAGGAGTTCACCCAATACTCCTGGGCTACGTCTTCCAATCCAACCTTTAGTGGTGGCCTCTCTATTATAATTTCAAAGAATACTTTTTACAATAGTGAGCTCAATTTGAGTCTCACTCAACAGATAGAAATCAACAAGACTGTACTTGGATTCCCCAAGTCTCTGGAGTACACAAACTCTCTTTACTGATTCTCAATCTCCTATGGGTCCAATCTGAGACTCACTACATGACAGGCATTTACAGAGGAGTTCGCTTGAACCTCTCAAGCCTTCTCTGGAGTACACCGACTCTCTGGCTCTCTCTGTTTCTGTCTCGATGCTACCTTTTTTCTTCTGTAGGTTAGCTCAATTTCTTCTCTCTGTTCTTTTCTCTCAGCTTTCCGCTTCTAACTTACTTGTTAACTGCTTGCTTCTTTCTCTGTCAGCTTGTGGCTTTAAAGCCAATCTGTTTTCTGACTGTTCATTTCCGCTTCTCGACTTTCTGGTTCCCCTGCCTCTGTCTGTTTCAATTTCTTTGTTCTGTGTCATCATCACTGGATAATGCCTCATAGGGAGGTGGCCACCTGTTTCATAACGAACCGAGTGTCAGTTCTCTTGAATGTTTTCAAAACGACCGTTTATTCCATTAACTCCAAGAATGCCCGCGAAATACGTCTTTCTCCCAACGCATCATCCACGTCAGACTCCAAATCCTATAAAACTCTGTTTGTTTACCCTGTCAGGTCCGGTCATCCATCGGAACACATTTCCGCCATCGATCTAGAGCCTCCAGATCCTACGGTCTCCGTCTATATCGGGTAGGTAAGTAACATGATGTTTACTCGTCCGATGTGAGCGGTTTTCTCTCTCTTCCCCAGACGTGTGGCACCCATTGTGTGGCATCGGGTGGGACTCAGTTGAAACCACTTACCATTCGAAACCCTTGCGATATCCTACCTGTTTTTGTGGGACCCTGCCTATGATAGAATCAACACAATGTTATATACCTAGGGGGGATAATATGGGGTACAAAGGGAGGTACCCAAGGGAATAATGTAATAATGAGATGGGCCATAATAATAAATAAGGTGGTTAACCCATATCATGTAAGGGACCACAAGTAGTTAGTAATAATGTAATGGGCTCATGGTATTAGATAGATGGTATTGAGGTAACCATGGTAATGACCCATGGTATTGTATGTATGAGGCCTATATAGAGGCTAGAGACTCCACATTGAAGGAGGTCAAGGATTATTGTATGAAAAAGCATATGGCTTGTGGAGTGTTCTCCTTCCTTAAGGAGTGAATGTATGGTGTTGCCCTACCTTAAGGGTTTTGATCAATAAAGAGAAGCATGTCTATCTATTTCTATCATATTGTTTTTGGGTTTATTTCTATTATCATATATTTTTGGTTTAGATCTATAACAAGTGGTATTAGAGCACTTTCTTGGGCAAAAGGGGAGGTTTTTTTTTTTTTTTTAGGGGGGGATAATATGGGGTACAAAGTGAGGTACCCAAGGGAATAATGTAATAATGGGATGGGCCATAGTAATAAATAAGGTGGTTAACCTGTATCATGTAAGGGACCACAAGTAGTTAGTAATAATGTAATGGGCCCATGGTATTAGATAGATGGTATTGAGGGAACCATGGTATTTTATGTATGAGGCCTATATAGAAGCTAGAGACTCCACATTGAGGGAGGTCAAGGATTATTGTATGAATAGGCATATTGCTTGTGGAGTGCTCTCATTCCTTAAGGAGTGAATGTATGGTGTTGCCCTACCTTAAGGGTTGGATCAATAAAGAAACATTTCTATCTATATTCAGATCTTGTATTTCTTGGGTTTATTTTCATTGTCTTATATTTTCATATCAGATCTATAACAAGTGGTATTAGAGCACTCTCTTGGGCAAATGGGGAGAATTTTTTTTATTCTTTGCAGGAACTTTCTAGGGCAGCGAGTTTGCAGATCAGATCTGGAAATTTTGGGGCACAATATACAAAATCTAATTGCACATCTGGATTCTTTGTGAAAAAATACCCGATTTCAAAAAAAAAAAAAAGCTGAATCAGAGTCCGGATGAAGAAATATCGCTAATCTAAAAAACCAGTGGGTGTTGTAGACATTTTTTCGGGCCAGCGAGTTTGTGGCGCAGATCTGTACATTTTGGGGAAAATCTACAAAATATAATTGCAGATTATGGATTCTTTGTGAAAATACCCGATTTCCAAAAAAATTGTCGATCATAGTTCGGCATGGGAATATCGCTGATTTAAAATCAACAATTTTTTATTTAATTTATTTAATTTATTTATTTATGTATTTATTATTATTATTATTATTTTTTTTTTTTTTTTTTTCAGAATTTTTGGTGACAGTGAGAGAGTTGCAGCGCAGATCTGAAATTCTAGTGTCTGGGTCAGGATTTCTATCACATGGGCAGATGTAGAATGGTTGTTCCATTTCCGAAAATAGGTCATAATAGAGATTCTGAGCAATATTGACGGAATTGTGGCCATTTCAAATTTTCGCCAAATAAGTGAATTTCGTTCAAAACATTCTTCATGGCGTTTCTAGATTTTACAGGAAAAGATAATGGTCCTCCTATTGAAGAACACATAAAAACACAAAAGATAGTATGGGGAAAACATTGGAGATTTTGGGTAGTGGTTAAATTTACAGATGAGGCGGCCACATGGTGGGGATTACTTAACCAAAAGAAGTGTTCCAACCTGCCCGATGAAGAATTTGAAAAATTCCTTTTAGACATATGGTTTCATTCCAGAAAAAAAAGATAATGAGAAACATGTGAGGTTATATCCTACTAGTATCTCCTTATTGAAGGTTCATGGGTTGATTGAGAAGGAGAAGATCGTTGTGCCTATAAATCCTAGTTGCAAGCATAATTTTATCAATATTAATTTAGCAAAAAAATTGCAAGTTCCATCCAAACACATTGAAAACACATAGGTTGATGATGAGGATGTTCAAGTTTATAAGGATTTGAAGCTTTCTATGAATAAGTATGTGTTGCATGGTGATTTTTATACTTCAGATATGGATAACATGGACGTTGTTTTGGGATATCCTTGGATGGAATCTGTGGGTACTATCAATATTAATGTGAAGAAGAAATTCCTGAAGCTCTAGTATAAAAAGACGAAAATTACATTGCAGGATATTTCCATTAAGACCCAAGCAGAGACTATGGACATAGAAGCACAAAGCTCTAATGACACTTACACATCAGATGATGATCAGTTGATGGTCGACAATCAAACATAAACAGAGACTGAAGTACAAAAAGTTATAGGTGCTGACACATAATATGAGGGCTCAGTGGTTGAAGTAATATTGGAAGATAAGACACCACAACAGGCACCACCACATGCACTAGATAACAGTCAGGCTCCTGTAAGGGGTGAATTAAAGAAAAGATACCGTGGGTTAAAACTTCAACATATCATCACCCACATCACCCCGCAAGAAAAAAACCAACAAGATGGAAAACAATTAGCCACAAGGACAACAACCCTCGAATGACAGATAGAGAGGAGAAAAGATCCACCTACTACACATCAACACAAAAGAGCTGCCAAGGTCAACTTCCATCTCAAGTGAGCAAGGCACCAACGAGATTGAGGGTTCACCTTTCTCTTGAATGGCTAGATGCACGTGCATGGTACCAGTGGACTACTCTTTTGAGTAGATCTTATTATTTGTGTTCTTCCCATGTTTCAGGGATGAAACATGTTAAGGGGGGTGGAATGTTATATACCTAGGAGGGATAATATGGGGTACAAAGGGAGATACCCAAGGGAATAATGTAATAATGGGATGGGCCATA
>APFE031267715.1:3078-13308 GCA_000404065.3 Pinus taeda
GTAGGTGATTGGGTATTCTTAAGGCTACAACCATATAAGCAAATGTCCCTCAAGCAAGCTAAGAAGGACAATAAATTATCACCAAAGTATTATGGTTCGTACAAGGTGTTGCAAAAGATTGGTACTATGAAATACAAATTAGAGCTTCCTGCAGCTTCTCGATTGCACCCAGTTTTCCATGTTTCATGTTTAAATAAGGTTATACGCGATAAGCTCCCATTTCAAACAATATTGCCAGAACTTGACGAGGAAGGAAAATTTATATTAGAACCAGAAGCAGTCACATAAACAAGAACTCGACAGCTACGAAATCGATCAATTTCAGAGTATCTTATCAAGTGGAATAACTTATTTGCTGAAGATTCCACATGGGAGGATGAGAATTTTATACAGAAGCATCCAGAACTACTCAAGCGTTGAGGACAACACTTTTTTGAAGGAGAGGGGCATGTTGGGTCCCTATAATACTAGTGATTACCCCATTACTATTGTATGTGTACCCCTTATTAATATTGTTGTGCCCCTATTGTCCCCATATTGTTATTACTATACCCCATAGAATCCATCTATTGTTATTTTTGTGGCTTTATATTATTATTGTTAGGTCGGCTGGGTTATATTGTGACTCCTTAGACTCCTATATATAGAAATGGGGTTTTGTCATTTGAATCATCGAAGAATTGTTCATTTATGTAATGTAAAAGAGGTTGCCCCCTCGAAGAGGCTGAATTCTAAGGCATTGATCTATCTTTTCTATCTTTTCTTGAGCTGGTTTCATAACATTGTGCCCATTGATTGTTAAGTCTAATGGTTGTGGTGTAGTGGTAATGCATTGTGCTTGTGTGGGTGAGGTCACGAGTTTGACTCCCTAGTCTGCCACTATAATTTTAAATGACCTTTGAGAGGGCACGTGGCAACCTTTGGGCTTGCCACGTGTCACCCTCTTATTGGTCCACCCAATGTGTTATTGATCAATCCGATGCCGACAAGTGTCAAAATCTGGTTAAACCACCTCCAGGGATATATTCTTTTTGCTAATTGGGCTATACGGATGCCTAGTCAACATCCTAGTCATCTTGTACCAAAATTTGCTTGTTTGACCAAATGATCACAACGTGATATCTTTCTCCACCCAATGTGTTGTTGATCAATTCAATGCCGACAAGTGTCAAATCCGGTTAAACCACCTCCATGGAATGTTATAAGAATATTCCCTAGAATATTCTTTTTGTTGATTGGGCTGTACAGATGCCTAGTCAGCATCCCAGTCATCTTGTACCAAAATTCGCTTGTTTGACCAAACAATCACAACGCAATATCTTTCTCATACGAACTCCGTTTTGAGTGAAACGAGTTGCATTGGGATCGTATCACCGAGACGGACGCAGTCATTCAAGTTTTGAGCAATTCTGAGAACTTATTTTTTGACAAATTTTTGCCCCTAATCCAGATTCTGATCACACACCAGAAATGGTAGAGTGAGGTACTCGAACATGATCACACACCAGGCATGGTGGAGTGGGGCCCTTCAATATTTGGACCTTGATCACACACCGAAAGGGTGGAGTGAGGTCCCAGACCTTGATCACACACCGGATAGGGTGGAGTGAGGTCCTGTTCAACAGATAAACCTAATCACATACCAAGTAGGGATTGAGTGAGGTCTTGGCCCAGAGTGCTCACTAGGGAGGATGAGTGAGTGCTTTTGAGTTGAGGGTTCCAACATTTTTGCCTAGGTAGTGGCCATGGGATTCGAGGACCGATCACTCTGAAGGAGTGAGTCCAAATATGTTGATGACATTGCCATGGGTTTGGTACCACCTTAGATATGGCTGCTAGGAGATGCTAATGATAGATAAAGATGTTGGTAATAATGGATAACATTTTTCTTTAGAGAATTTTGTTCAATTGAAAACATCTTTGAATTTTGGTCACTTGAAGTAATGATAGTTATCATTGTAAAACATATTCATAAATGCTTGAGTCAAAGGAACTTTATTTTTAGCTAAAGCCCCATTGCGACTTTTAAAAGATGTAAATTTGAATTTTTGAAATGAAATTTATGGCTCTAAAAGTGATAAGTCAACTTCCCTCCATGTCAAGTCGGCCCTAACCAAGAGACACGTCCATTCACCCTAGACAAGATACCATATAAAGGCAGTCCACACACAAGAAAATTTATGGCAAGTGAGCAAAGGACAAGAAGGACAAAGAATGACAAAGAAGAAGGCCAGATTTTCTCTCTCCTCTCTCTAACAACTCACACCTGTGAATAAGTCTCTTAGTTTGTGAAGAATGATGAAGAAGAAGGCCATATTTTCTCTCTCCTCTCTCTCTAACAACTCACACATGTGAAGAAGTCTCTTAGTCCGTGGTTCACATTTTTTGGGGCAACTACTACAAGGGGCTAAAAATTTATGGGTTACTAGGGCAACTGCTGTAGGGTCGAAATTCTGGGAAACTTGCTATTACAAGAGGGTGAAATTTTGGAAGTGTAGGATCAAGAGCAAAGTGCATGATCACTTTGAGTGAATTGACTTGGAGGAGAAGACCGAGTTTGACCATAGGTCTAGTTGTGCCTCTCATTGAACAAAAAAAAATTCTCTAATGAAAAGGTTTTTGGGATTTTCCCAATAGTGCATTTTCCCAAGTAAATCTTGTCTCTATTTGTGCATCTGTAGTGTTCTACTATTCTTTATCGTTGAATTTTTGAAGTATAATTGCTGAATGGTATATTGGAATAAGTTAAAAGATGCTCTACATCAAAAGTAATTATCAAAATCTCAAAAATATTATGCTAACCCTAATTGCACTAGAAAACCAATAGGATACTCTTTTGAAAAGAGGTTTCTTGGGTCCTAACATCTGTCATCTTTGTAAGTCAGAATCATAATAAGTTGACCATCTCTTTGTTCATTGCTCATTTTCAAAGGAATTTTGGCATGAGGTTATACAAATTCTAGTCTTACATGTTTCGTCTTCTTTTAATTCTTTTGAAAATTGTCATCGGTACTTGGACACAAATATGGGTAGTCATAAGATTCTTCCCATCTTTATACCATGGGTATTATGCAGAATGAGAAACAAATATATTTTTTAAAAATCTATCTATTAAGATAGAGATGGTAATTCCCATAATTATAAGCTTTTTTTAGGAGTTTTCTAGGTCTAGACTTCCTAATGCTTCTAGATTGTTCAGTTTCCCCATTAATGATTAGAACTATCCGACACACTTCTTTGATGGAGCCTCTCAAGGAGGTGTGTGTGATGGGTCTGCCATCATTAGAGTCCCTAGAAATAAGTCTTATCAGGATTGGGTTAACTTGGAATAGGGCACAAATACTAAAGCTGAGCTCATAGCATGTTGAACTCTTCTTGTTTTCATTATCAATAAAGATATCTTTCATTTACACATTTATGGGGATTCAATATGCATTTTACAATGACTGACTGACAATTGTTTTCTATAGGTACTCAATTTGAGCTACTGGCAAGACAGGTTAATGGCATTAAAGGAAAGGTTCCATTATCTCACTTTCCAACATATTTACAAGAAATGGAATACACGGGCGTACTCCTTATCTAAAAGAGCTCTTACCTCAATCTCTGGAATCATTTTCTTTGAAGAATGACAGTCCACTAATATGATCAAAAGAGACAATTTTCCTTTATAGCCTTTGACTTAGTTTTATGTAAATAATTTACTAGACTATTTATGATAAACACAATGAGTGTACTCGCTACTTTTGTACTCTTTCTTTAAGAAACATGTTTATTTTTTTCTATTTACTATGAGTTTCTAGTACTATATAAAAGAGTTTTCTTAGTAAATTAATATTTTGTGAATGTTAACCTTCAGGCACTCTAATTGTATAAGACCAACATATTCTATAAGCTCTATAGGGTTCTCTAAGTTTTTAATTTTCTTTTTCTTCAGATTTTGAGTAAAGCTTTGGCCTCATAACCATGTTTTTGTATGGTAATGTAAGCATTGTATGGTATGAGCATGAAGGGTGCAAGACACCTCTGTTTGAAGGATACTGGAAGATGGCAGCGTGGAACAAGGCGGTAGGGAATGGAAAAGGGCATAGGGGTATCATGGTTTTAGTAAGGGAGAAAGAAGGTTGTCTCATTCAGTTAGAAAAAGAAGACTCAAATAAGCAATTCATTTGGTTTATAATATCAGAAAATGGAAACCACATAAGAATCGCAGCATGCTATTTTGCACCACAGGTTTCAAAAATCTACAAAGGTAGAGGGCTTGACCAGAAAGATCCATTTGCAGCCTTAAAAGCGGATATTGCAACATATTCGCAACTAGGTGAAGTCCTTATATTGGGTGATTTCAATGCTAGGACTATAAGTGAGCAAGCTAGCATTCTTTATTGTAAAGATGATTGTGACCCTATTTGGCTTGTAGAAGAGAGTAATCATCAGTGGGAAAGAATTTCAGAGGACAAGGATGCAATCTCTATGGTGAACAATTGCTTACTCTATGTGGGGCCTTTGATTTAGTCATTTGTAATGGCTTGACTAGATGGGCAAAGTCCTGTAATTTCACTTGCAATACTTACAATGGAGCAAGTGTAGTAGATTATGTAATTTGCTTGCATGGTTTGTGTGAGAAAATGGAGGAAGTTTTGATTGGAGATCAGCTGTGGGACTTAAAATTAGATCACAAGTCAATTCATTTATGTTTCTCTTGGATTGGAAAGAAACAATTAGAGTAAAAAATTCAGCATGTCCAACAAAATCTCCTACAGGGCAGAATTATTGTGACCCTAGAAAATTGTAATACCTTCAAAATGGCGCTAGAGAGGCTCTTCGAGAAGGAGAAAATCACAATTCACAACCTTCATAGTCATGAATTAACACATTTAATTCAATGCGCAATTGCAAAGTGCAAAAGAGCAAAAATTAAGCAGTTTGAAACAAATTGCTTTCCGGTTAATGCTTGGTTTGACAAGGAATGCAAAAATGCAAAGAGAATGTGGAAAGAGTAAAACACAGATAACATAAATCTCAAAACATACAAGTAGTTATTAAGCAAGAAAAATGCTGATTTCATGGTTTCAAGGAGGGAAGAACTAATCTTCCTTGAGAAAAATAATCCCAAATTATTTTGGAAGGAACTCCAACCGAAAAAAGATAAAATTTGGAAATAGTATTATAGTTTCTAAATGGTTTGACTATGCAAGACAACTATATGAGCAGGTTCCCAAGGTTGACCCTCCCCCCTTGGTCAACACTGACACTGAACTCTTCATGGTACAAGAGGTAGAGATGGGTATCATGAAGTTGGGTGTTGGAAAAGCAAAAGAATTAGTTGAACTCCAAGCAGAATATCTAAAGTGGGGCTCAAAGATTCTTGCACCTCACATTACAAAAATCTTCAACAACAACATAAAACAAGGGCTCCCCACAGATTGGACAACTAGTCTGGAAATACCTCTTTTCAAGAGCGGTGACGTCAATAACCCTCCAATTATAGGACCATCATGATAAATCCTTTGTTTGCAAAGCTATTTGGAAGCATGATAGAAAACAAAATTAGCAAGTGGGTAGAAGAAAGAGATAAGCGTGCTAAAGGGCAAGTAGGTTTTAGACCTAAACATTCCAGAGTTGATCATTGTATAACTTTAAGGCACATCATTGAAAAAGTTTGGGAGAAAAAGGAAGAAGTCTTTTGTTGCTTTGTTGATTTCAGAAAAGCGTTTGCCTTGGTTCCTAGGGATAAGCATTGACACAAAATGGAGGAACTTGGGGTTCCTAAACATTTGAGAGCAACGGTGCATATGTTATATGAATAGGTGAAAGTCAAAATTAGAACTTCAGCAGGCATTTCTAAAAGTTTTAGAAGTGATATCGGGGTCAAGCAAGGTTGCCCTTTGTCTCCTACTCTTTTTGGTTTATATATTGATAAGCTTAAGGAGTGGTTAAATTTGCAAGGGGGTGATGGTATCTATTTTGGCAAGTTTGTTATAACGCTTATTTTGTATGCACATGACCTTATTCTGATTGCTAAATCAGCTCTTGGTTTGCAAGAGTACTTACAATCCCTTGAGCATTTTTGTAGAAGTGTGGGGATGCAAGTCAATATCAGCAAAACGAAAGTAGTGGTTTTCTCTAAGAAAAGAAAACATAACTAACATAAGTTCTACTTTGAAGGCAACATTCTGGAAGAAGTTGCGGATTACAAATACCTCAGAAATGACTTCAACAAAAATCTAAGCTAGAATGGTTGTAGAAAGAAAAGAACTTTGGGGGGTTGGAAAGAATTTTATGCTTTTCAAAATAGGTGTGGAGAGATAGAGTTATGGTACTGGAAAACCACCCAAACTCTTTTTGGGCTTCTAGTGATTCTGATGATTCTCTATGGTTGTGAACTATGGGCCAACAATACATCCGACATGCAGTGGAGACAAATTGAGAAAATTTAGAAGCTTTTGATTACAAACAAATTCAAGATTAAAAGTGCAGTTCCTTATGCTATCTTGTTAAGTGAAACAACGATTGCTCCAATTGAAGCAATTGCTATGGCGTGAGTCATAAGGTATTTAAAAAAAAATGAGCAAATGGAAGAGGGTAGATGGCCTAAGGTTGTCTTTAATGATAGATTGTGCAAGAGCAAAAAAATCTTGGATGCAACAAAATAACAAATGGTTTAGTAAATGGGGTATTTGCTTGAACGCGTGTCCCATAAACAACAAAGAGATGAAAGCTTTTGTTATGGAAAAGTTCCACAAGCGTACTTGGGATAAGTAGCTAGGAAGAAAGAAAAAATACTATATGGAAGTGTTTAATCCCACTCATAATCATCAACCAAAAACATACATAGAGGCCAATATCTCTTGGAGAGCCAAAATTCTTATTGCCTAGTTAAGGACTAATTCTCATCAACTCCGTTGTAAAACAAGGCGCTGGAAAATGCCAAAAGAAGTGTGGGAGGAAAGAGTATGCATTTTTTGTTCTTTCAGGAAAGTGGAAATAGAAAAACATTCCATTTTAGACTGTGAGGCCTTCAAAGACAACAAGGAAAGTTATGCATATATGCTGGCAGCTAGCTTTTGGGATAATCTATTTAGCGAAGGGTTTTTCGAGAAGCTGGGAGCATTTATTTTGAAGCTTCACAGAAAAAGAACCGAATACATCAAGCAGATAAAGAAACAATCTGTCCCATAAATTATCATTAACCTTATAAACGTTAAAATAATTTATTTATTACTTTGTTTATGAAATAGCAGGACAAAGTGTAATTAATGAAAAAACCAATCTCCTATAACAACATAAATATCACAACTTAAATACCACGAAATAAATTAAATGTACTTGGACAATGCCAACCTCTTAACATAACGTTTTGGAGCCTGAGAGGACAGAAGTCCTACAAAACCATTGTAACCCTAGCACGAAACCATCTCAGCTTTGACACAGAAATACAGTTTTTAATCACCATTGGAGCCATTTGCAGATTATCTCTGACCGCTCTCATCATCGAGCTCGCACAATGTCGGCTCGTTATGGAGGATTTGCAAGGTCTGCGAGGTCTGCATTTTATTCTACGTCGAACCCATTTAGAGCATCATCGTCAACCACCAGACCCCCTGTATCTTCTCGCAGAGCTTTTTTCGAATATAACAGTGCAAGTCCTCGGAGGCGATGCTTAGAGTCAATTATTCCATTACACAATGTAGTTGCATCTGCCAAACTCGTAACTCACCTCGGTGTCAACTCTCGCAGCAGTGGAGCACTCTCTCTCGGTACTATCCTACCTCTACCCCTTTTTTCGTATTGAGTTTGAAGATTTCATTTTGAGCCGTATAGGTTTAAAATTGTTTACACTGGAAAACAGACGTGTGATTAATTAATATCCCTTTTCTCTGTGGCCGTTATCGCAATTAATCCACCTTTATGGAACGATTCTTAGAAGGAATATCAGCATTTTTATCAATCTACATATGGGAAAAAAACATTCAATGGAACTGCTAAAGACCAAATGCACAGTAATTCAAGGGAATGTTCAAGGCATCTCTCAGTTAATACAAAACTATAAGGGATATAGATAAGTAAAGCAATGAAACAAAAATATCACGTATTTCCTTGCAGTTGTTCCTGATCATCTCCCGTCATCCACCACGAGAAGGGCCCTCGAAATCTTTCCGACAAGTTTCCGTATCAACGGGGGGATTTTTGAATCTTTTGGTGACAGTCAAGTAATGCTCAGTTAAGGGTAAATAAGCTAGAGCTATCTCTGACCACCGAAGAAATGTAGTAGACAGATAAACACAGCATCTAATAACAATCAGATTTCAATGTTTTTGCATGTGGTATATAGCATGCCTTCTCAGCTAACAGTATCTTAGGAGGTCCACTGACAAAGATCCTACATTTAGAGTGGAATAGTGTACAGTGCTACCTGGAAACAGCTTGGGCAGACTGCATATTATCATAGAGATTACAAGGCATCTGCTTACACTGCAGACCAGTGTAGCAGCTCAACAAAGATGAGCAAACCCCACAAGTACCAGGTCTTAGCAGTTATGGCCTTCAACCTTTGGGATTATCTTCTCTGATTCAAAGATACAGGGAGCATATAAACAATCTCAGTATCTTCAAGACATGCAAGTTCCAATTTATGTCGCAGTTTATATGGTTCACGACAGTAAAACCTTGGGAGCTCAAATGTGTCTGCTTGGAATTAGCGTCAAGACTAATATATCGCGAGTGTGACCAGACCAACTCTCTTCAAGCTATGGCTGAATTGCTGGCAGCGATTTTTACAATTGAGACTCATGCTTTTGTTGTTGAGAAATCTAGGGCAGTGCATGCTAAGAGTTTCATTAATGATTTCTCTTATACTTTGACAAGTGCTTATGATTTTATTACATTAGTTCATCATCGTTATTATATTCGTTACATCATCAAGACAAATGCCAAACAAGAAGATCACAATGCAACAATAGAGACACCAGAGACATGCTTCAAGCCGGGGCAAAACCCCTATGAAGGGGAAACCCCAATCAAACTCCTCATTAGTAGATTCAAATCAATTTGAGACAACCAGGACCTTTAGACAAAGACTGCCCTCCATCCATCAAGCCAGCCTCCATGTAGTCACATCAACATAGCCCAGCTCTCCAAAACAAAGATGAACTATCTCTGTAATCTATATTTTCAGTCCTGCAACAAAGTCTGTTCTTTTTCGGCCTTGCAACAAAAATTTCAGTCTACCTCCCACGTGTGGCAGAATATGGCAGCTTCAGACCTTTTCTAGATTTCTAATTTCCTGCGTTTGGATTTCTCTCCTTTCAAGTATTCCGCATTTCATCTCTTTTTGTAGCTACAGATCGAATTGCATTGGTGAATATCATCTGCAATAGGTCGAGTGCAAGGGTATTTATAGTTGTTTCAATCTGCTCTTGAGGTCGACATGAATGGTTGGCAAGCCAACTTGATGGATGAGGATAAGATGACTCAATTTCATAAAAATAATTTTGTTTCTTTGATACACAATGCCCATAAGGGTCTAGACCATGATGACAATGACATATACTTATGACTCAATCCTAGAAGCCTTCAATGGAGGCTTGATCTAGAAATAAAATTGATAAAGCATGAAACCCATGCTTTAATAATAATAATTTTCTTTTTATAATAATATATTATATATATATATAATATATGTGTATATATATATATTTGACGAATACATTACATCATGATTCAAATACAATTATGAAGACCGACACTATCTACATTTCTTAACACTCCCTCTTAACTAGGGAGGTATTCATCTCTCTCTCTCTCTCTCTCTCTATATATATATATATATGGGTACAAGGATGAACTGAAAATGACATTTTCTACGAAGAGTCATAGCATACGCAATGCTATAAGGATGAACTGAAAATGACATTTTCTATGAAGAGTCATAGCATACACAAATTACAATGCTAAAGATTAGATACTTGAGCAAGGTATCTAACCTGTTGGGACTAAGGGGTGTTCCAAGCTTTAGCCATTATAGGTGCCACCAGACTTCAAAATATATATATATATATATATGAACTGAAAATGACATTTTCTATGAAGAGTCATAGCATACACAAATTACAATGCTAAAGATTAGATACTTGAGCAAGGTATCTAACCTGTTGGGACTAAGGGGTGTTCCAAGCTTTAGCCATTATAGGTGCCACCAGACTTCAAAATATATATATATATATATAT
>APFE031267715.1:23388-36459 GCA_000404065.3 Pinus taeda
ACATTGGAGATCTATTGAACAGGTTTGGCATGACAGAATGCAATCCTCTTACTACTCCAATGGAACAAAACTTAAAGCTCACATCTATTGAAGGAAAAGAATTTGAGGATGCAACAAAGTATAGATAGCTTGTAGGAAGTATCAACTACTTAACCACTACCAGACCAGACATTTCGTTTGTTGTTGGAATCCTCTCTAGGTTTATGCAAAAGCCTTGTGAGGGACATTGGTCTACTGCAAAAAGAGTTATAAGGTACTTGAAGGGAACTCGAGACTTTGGAATCAAGTATACACAAGTGGATGACTTCAGCTTGATTGGATACTCTGATTCAGACTTTGATGGAGACAAAGAAACTGGGGTGTCTACTTCAGGATATGCTATGATTCTTGGATCAGGAGTTGTCTCCTGGAGATCATGCAAACAATCAGTTCCAGCACATTCCACAACAGAAGTAGAATACGTGGCAGTAGCTAAAGCAACAAAAGAAATTGTGTGGCTCAGGAAAATTCTTGAAGATTTGCAAGTAAAACAAGTACAATCAACTCCACTCATGATTGACAATACCTTTGCAATAAAGTTCGCCAAGAACCCAAAGTTCCATGATCGAACGAAGCACATCAATACCAAATATCATCTGATTCGACATCATGTTGAGGCCAAAACAATCCATCTCCGTCATTATTCCACTAATGAGCAAATTGCCAACATCTTCACCAAAGCACTTGGAAGAGAAAAGCTTGAACGATTCAGAATGATGCTTGGACTCACCAACATCCCTTCAGATTTAAGGGGGGGAATGTTGACACCTAATCATCAAGATTGGGTGAATGTAATGTAAATAAATAATAAGTAATATGAACAGTCATCGGGAGATGAAGTGAATAGTCTCTCCCTCATGTATATAATAAAGACCAACCTAAAGGAATATGATATACGAATCAATTTTGCTTTGAGGAGTCACTGCCTGGCCTGACAAGGGCATTGTAGTCGTCATTTAGAGGAAGGTGCAATGTGTCTAATAGCACAAGCCACATCATCCTGGAGGGGAGTGTCTCTTTGAACATTGTCCTTTCTCACTACAGGTCCTAGCCTCTTAATATCCAAGAAGGAGAAGAAACATTTTCCTTGTGAAAACCAGGGTGCATGTGTTAGAAACCTATATTTATAGTATGAGGGGCTTTTATAATCTCGCAAGTGACTCAACAGTTGCCATACATGATGCATAAATGTTGGGATCTTCATTTCAGGTTGTCAGAGGTCAAAGATCCAATAACTCAAGCTGGCTATAGTTGAATGAGTCAGTGAGTCAATGGGATCATGGTTGCATGAAGCGGGAGCATCATTTTCCAAAAAATACTCAAGAGCGGAGCATCTATTCTCTCTCTCTCTCTATATATATATATGTATATGTGTGTGTGTGTTGTACTATATTGTATCTATTTTGAAGAAAAACATATAGAATGCCAAATTAGCTGCAGAATATATGCAAATATGCATATTTGTACATCAATGAAGATGGAAATCACATCCATAGTACATTAATGATTAATCATTCGAGCACCGACCATCTAAAATCTAGATTCTTTCAATTACAAACAAACATACAAATATTTAAGTCATATAATAGAAAGTATACCATTAAATTATGGAATGAAATAGTTTACCTAGCAACTGTCAACAATAACATGACCAAATAGCTATGTTTACAACTATTAGGCCATCTGCATGTTGAAATATGAAGACTGGAATGTCCAAAACAATAAATTGAGCTAGTTTCTAAACACCTCTCTACAAAATAAATGTTCACCAATTTTGAAAGCACCCATGTTGCTAGATGTTGTAGTTGTGGGGTAGCACTGCCATGCATGTTCCAATTTTGAAAGCACCCATGTTGCTAGATATTGTAGTTGTGGGGTAGCAATACCATGCATGTTCCAATTTTGAAAGCACCCATGTTGGTAGATATTGTAGTTGTGGGGTAGTTCCACCACTCCTTGACAAGCAATGTTCCACCATCACTTATATTGGGATCCTCATCATTAGTATTGCCAGTCTTGACAAGCAATGTTCCATCATCGCTTATATTGGGACCCTCATCATTAGTATCATCCTTCATTCTTTTCCTCTTGTTTAGCCTTTGCCTCTACCTTCATCCTCTAGTGACATTAGTCGACACCACCCAATTTCGATGAAATTTCCTAATCCAAGCCTTAATCTATGGTAGAAAAAGCTTAACATGCTTGGTCAATGATTTTGGTTTGTGTGAATGGTACATTTTTGCTAAGGCCATGAAAAGGGAGTTTAACAATCAACACCATCAACACTGGGGTACATATAGGGCTTGGTGCTCTTGATTAAATGCCAACTAGATACCCTCATACGTGGTATAATCCAACGAAATGTTGCAATCCCATCGATCTTGAAATCTTGAAAACTATTAAGTTTGTTGAATTTTTAATGGGAAATTCTATTCTATTTTCTCCATATGAAGTTTGATGAGGTTGGAACCACGTCTAAACATCCTCAAAAAAATAATGGTAATGTTAAAAATTTAAGTAAAAATCTAAAAAGGAAACTTTTATTTAAGAATATAACATTATCATTAGGGAATGTCTATGAAACGCCTAGGGAGCATCCATGGAGCAAAAAAGGGAGCATGCTCCTTGGCTCTGGGAGTGTTCTTGGGAGTGCCACACTCCCAAATTGGCAGGGGCCCAAAAGGTTTGGATCATGCTTCCAGATTTTATGAGTGCGTTCCTTAAGTGTTCCTACTCGAAGCACAATTCCAGGGCTGGGAGTGTGGGGGAGGAGGAAGGGATAGTTCTTGAAACATTGAACGGGATTAACTTCAATAATAAGATGCATTCAATCCATAATACATATAATCCTACTAGAGTGACCTTTTTTAGTTAAGGACATAGACTGTAACACAGACACCTCATGGACTCTTTTTGCAAAAGCTCCTTGTTTCTTCAAGACATGTAACAACACTGATAGTTGATGTTGGGGCCATACACATTGCAAAATGATGATATTTTCTTTTAAAAGGTGGCACCTCAAACAAGTAATTTAAATAAATTAGAGCTGAAATATGCCACCTATTCTTTGAACAAAAGCTTTGATAAGCACATAGTGAGCTTCAAAGCATAATTGATTCCCAACCTACCGAAGTCTCAACCATAGTTTTAAAACTCAAGCTTAGACTTTGACTCAACCATCGATGAACTTGGGCTTCGACTCAGATTTGGATCAACTTGGACTTAATGACTTGATTTAAAAAATACACACACACACACATATATTAGTTTTTCAAGATTCGAAATCATTATTCCAAACCATTAGGGACAATATGCAAAGTTTTCTCATCTATATAACATGTATGTTTGAATATATTAAAATGTCACTGTCAATTGGGGTTATCTTGGGTGGTTGGGTAGAATGGTTGTTATCTTCCTCACCCAGCTTCAAATCCCTGCTAGTGACATGTTGAGCTATAATGCCTTGATAATTATTGTTATAATGGCTTAGTGCCTATGAATATTGTTGTATTGGCTTTTAGCCTTGTGAAGTCTTAAGGGAGTATACATGTGGGCTAGCCTGGAACCGTTGAAATATGTAACTAGGTTCGGTCTTCATAATGGCATATGTAATCATGATTTTATTTATTTAATGAAAAGAGAAAAATAAATTTATTATTTGTATTTTTGAGGCATGGGTTTCATTCTCAAGGGAAATTTATTTTTTAGGTCAAGCACCCATTGAGTGCTTCTAGGTTTGTCATAAAGTCAATTGAGTTATCGTCATGTATTGAAGACCCATTTGGGCATGTTACATATTGTAAAGAAAAATTTATTGAGTCAAAATAGAGTCAAAAGACCCTCCAAAACCTCGTCATGGCACAAAGATCAAGTCGGCCTACATGAAGGGACAAATCAGCCTCAAGATAACAATTCGTACCCCACACAAGCCTATAAATAAGAAGGAATTTGAACCCATTTCCACACTTACTCAAGCAAGTTCAATCTCCTCATGATAGAAGCTGGGAAAGGACGAAGAAGAGGAAGAAGATCAAGATCAAAGTGTTTGGGCCTCTCTCTCTCTCTCTCTCGTTAGGTTTTCTACAGTTTTTGGGCTAGATGAAATTCTGAATTTGCAAGGTTGAAGCTGTGAAGCTACAAGGTCAAACCTAATCACTCATCAAACTCATCACCATATTCACCATTACTATAAATGGGATCATTTGTATGAGTTAGAAAAACATCATTTGGCTCAGAGGCTTTAGACTCCTTAGTTACAATGTCAATTAGTAGTAGCACTAGGCCTAGAGAAGCACAAGTTGGCAAAAAAATACCTGAAAACATTTTTTAATTAAAAAGCCCCTAAGAACCTTGTTGAGTCTGCACTTATGGTCCGTACGCTGGCTTAGCTGATTCAAATTGGATTACACTGATTTGGTATCAAACCGATACAAATGGATTCAATGGTCTAGTTTGGTGATCGAGTTGACTCGACACCTTATTTTGCTCAGTCGGTTTGATCAGTTCTAAGTCAAATTAGGCTTATTTTTAAAACTATGGTCTCAACATGTCTTGAAAATTTCATTTACTTGTTCTTGTTGCCCCAAAATCTAGCAGGTCTTGTGAGAGGCTTCGCAAGATGAGAGCTAGACCAAGATACAACAGTGACATGGAGGCCACTGTCACCTCAACGCTCCACCTCTTGCTCTCTAGTGGAATTTCACCACAAGGGAAGTTTCCTAGTATAAGTCACCTAAAGGATATTCTAAGTTAATAGCTCAAAGGTGACGATTTCAATAGGTTCAGATAAGGCACTCAGACTAAGAACAAGGCTCAATTCAATGTGATAAGGAATAGTGGACCCTCGAAAGGAACTACAAAGGAGAGCTTATAGCCCAGGGTTTGAATGGTATGATACAAAAATGGCACAATTAGGCATATAAGACAAAGAAAAGGTTTGCAAGAAAGATATGATCAACAAGTGGGAGCAACAAACCTTCAACTATACCTAAGAAGCCTTAATGCTATATTAGGGTTATTTAGGCTAGAATTATCTAGGGTTTGTTACATCATCCCTAAAGAGGCTATTCCAATGATGCAAAATGCAAGATTTAGTTGAAATAAGATTAAACTAGCAAGAGCAACCTCAAAATTGGCGAATGATTTAACCCTAGTTGAATTCAATCTTATGCCCTAGCCCTAACAACTTGCCTTGAAGGGCCAAATTAGGTGAGTAGAGAGAAAAGAACAAAGTTTTTATAGTTTTGACCACCTTTGTGGATGCCAGTGCTTATTAACTACTTGGATGATGTAGTCCAAGGGAAAATTTACTATGGAAATATCAAACCCTGGAAGGGAGTAAGGGGGAAACCCTAATTTTCCACTTTAAAATCCTATAGCTTTCATTCAATATGGAGATAAAAACAAGAAAAAAGCTCTCTAGGAGGTTCTCAAGGGAAGTTCAAGATTCTTAATTAAAGCAAGCAACATTTCACCAAGAATTGCATATAAAGATAAGCATTTAGACATGGAAAATAGAAACTCTAGCAAGATACATTGCATACAATAACCAAAAAAGATATTCAACAAGAAAAGTGTTGAGATTGTAATTAGGGCCGGTCTTCATAATTGTCATTGTACTTATATCAATATGTATTTTATGTAAAAACACAAGAAGAAAAAGTTATTTTTATTTTCTGGCATGTTCTTCATGCTTTGTTTTGGTCAAAAGAAAATTGTAAAAGGGCGTGTTCTTCGTGACCCTTGAAAAAGAAGTAAATCTGAAATTTTTGAAAATGTTATTTGTCCCTCCAATTTGCCAAGTCAACCCTCCAAAGAATAAGTCGACTTTGCCCTTAGAGGCACCTTTTCGGATGAGACAACCGCTATATATTGGAATCATTACTCCACCATTTGGCAAGCAATTTAGTGCTTGTCTGTGGAAGAAGAATTTGGTTATCTGAGGCATATTTCTCTTTAGTATATGAGCCTCCTGAGGCACTAATTTTCTGTAAGAATGCAAGTTACAGGAGGATCATTATCTCTGAAGAATACAAGCTACAGGAGGACCATTATCTCTGAAGAATGTGAACTATAGGAGGAGTATTATCTCTATGGAATTCAAGCTACTTAAGGCACTCTATCTATGTGGAACTCGACATCTAAGAACAGGCACATGGTAGACTTGTTGAATATCTTGTGGATAGAGTTGTAGCAGAGTTTGGGCTATTGGTGGAGGCACTTGGATAATTGGTTTACTGGTTTGGTTGGATATGTCTTGGATTTGTCTTGTTGACAAAGATTCTATAAGGTAAGGATTGGTGGGTTTTTCCATGGCCACTGGCCTAATTCTGGTGCCCCTTGTCTTTTTGTGCATTGTACTTGTAAATTTGTAATAGTTGCTTGATGACCTAATTGAATAAAGTAAATGCTAAATGAAAAACATATATAACAATCACGAGTAATTATCATGATTAGAAATTCTTGCTTGCAAATGAATTTCAACAAAAAGTACTCATAAGATATCAATGAACAATCTTTCTTTATCCCAAAATGATGTCCCCACAACAAAAATTAATCTCCAATAGCAAAATCCACAAAGATCACATCCCCACAAGAGTAGCCGGCTACAAGAGCTAGGCCGAAATTCTCTAAGAGGTCGAAATAATCTACAAATGATGATGGATGAATATGTGAGGTGACCTTTTATTTATATGAGGTTTACCTCACCTAATTTTAACTATGAAGCCCCTAAGCAAGTTTGATAATGAGTAAACACAGGTAAACCTTGGGTTACAAGCCAACCCACTAGCTCAAACATGAAATAATGCCAAAATAGGCACACACATGTGAGATGTAAGCCTCTAATATGGTGACGTTATACCCTTCTTGGGCTCCAAAAGCTAAGTCATGGCAAAAAGAAGGCTAAAAGTGTCTCCAAGCATCCTCATCATCCATCATTTGAGAAGCAATCCTCAAATCAAACCTCAAAATATCTCCAAAGGTTCCAAACCAAGTTGGGTTACAAGCCAACCCACTAGCTCAAACATGAAATAATGCCAAAATAGGCACACACATGTGAGATGTAAGCCTCTAATATGGTGACATTATACCCTTCTTGGGCTCCAAATGCTAAGTCATGGCAAAAAGAAGGCTAAAAGTGTCTCCAAGCATCCTCATCATCCATCATTTGAGGAGCAATCCTCAAATCAAACCTCAAAGTATCTCCAAAGGTTCCAAACCAAGCTGGGGTGCCCCCACGTTATTTCCATGGGCTGCATTGGTCAACGTAGTGCTTCTTCCCTCTAGTGTTAGGGCTTCATTAGGCGCAACAAGCCCTCCTTAGTCATCCTATGGAAATCATCCTCATTTGGGCTCTGAATCATGGTTTTCCCATCAAGTAGTGTTAAGACCAACTTGGGGGCATGCTGGGTCCAGTGGTGCAATCATCAAGAGTCCTTCGTGCTAGGCAAAAGAAGATCAACGTCCTAGGTCTTGGGGCTACCATGGGATGTGTATAAGTTGCTCAAGTCATCATACTGCCCAATGCTTTGCTGCAAGTGATCAATGTTGCATTTGCTAAGTTATCAATCTCTCTGTAGGGCCTGGGTACATGTGGAGTCAGTGCCATCAAGGCCTTTGTTGCTGTGGGCCACTTGGTAAGGCCAACTTAAACTCAAGTGAAAGCAACCATTCATTAGAGATGAAGATCATAAAGCATCCAAGTGGACCAAACTTGTATGTTAAGGGCATACTAATACTTCAAATTGGGATCACCTTCCACTATCTAACTAGGCCAAGTCTCGTAAAGGTGTTCCCTACCTTGGTAGGGGTGGCTAATAGTCAACCCTATTAGGTGCTTCTAGCTCACTAAGGTGAGGTGACATTTCCAAGGTTAACCCTTCAATTAATAGGTTTTGGTGTAAGTGAGTGGCAATGGAGGGGAAGACTTCATGGCTAAGTGTCAGAGTCAGGGGACTGGGTTATGGGAGTCTGTTGAGCACTCTGTGTCAACTACCCTATAACAGAGTACACTTTTTTTAAAGCATTCGATCTTGGTCATAGCAATCAGACATCTAGAGATCATCGTCATCATCCTTCAACAGTTTGTCAACATTGTAACCCAAATTTTGTAGCCTTGTGGTTCGTTATGTAAAAATGATTCTAGTAGGTTTACAAAGCCATGTAACACACCTAGGTAAGCCTAAGATTTTTCGCTAAAGAGTTTCACTCTAGGGATTTTTTTTCCTCAGCTAATTATTTGTGTTTTTTAACTGCAAATAATTGGTTGAGTTTTTCTCCCAAACATACCCCAAAGCTAGAGTGGGGCTTGTTGGTGAAGTCTTATGTGAGTCCTAGTGTATAGAGTTGATGTAAAGCGTCATACTAGATCATGTCTAAAGCCTCGTAGAATTTGGTTAAGTATAAGTGTTTAATTTTAATTATTAAAATTTCCCACTGTTCGAAATTTTAATAATTATTTTGATGTAAATTGTAAAATGTAATGTTTATAGAAGTTGATGGGGGTATGAGTAATCATAATTAGACTTGTACACCTCAACTTTCTATGTAGACACTTTTTGAGGGTTGAAAAATATGTCTATCCCCTCAAATTATTTTTATTTTCTCTTTCTAGTAAAAAATGGCAAAATAAATAGCCAGAAATTGGTCAAAAAATACAAATGAGAGAAAAAATAAAAAATCTCTCAAAGTGAAAAATATTAAAAAAGGTTGTGGACTTTCTTGAGGAAGGAATCAAGGAAAAAAGTTGAAGAACTTCCCTGATTTAAGCAAGGAAAAATCCCACAAAAAATTCGATTGGTCCAATAGGAATTTATTCCCAAGAAAAGCGATTTTTTGAGAAAAATTGAATTTGTGAACCAAAGTGGCTAAGTGAATGGGGATTTTTCAAGGCAAAAAATTCAGAAATAAAATAGTTTTTGGACCAAAATCAAATCTACTTTCAAAGGAATTCGAATTTCCTCCTCCAGATCAAGGGACGAGATTAATTTGTCATGGATCAAACATTGAACTAGTCGAGAACTAGAACTCTCATTTTTCCTATATAAGCAAGCTTTTTGCTCCTCATTTGTAACTTTGGTCTTCATATCAAAAGGCAAGCTTTTGGCTAAGGAAGCTTTATGTCCTTTTTCATTTTCCGAGCAATAAAGCAAAAGTCTTTGGGGGCAAGAGCTATGGTGTTATTCTCCAGTCTTCTATGGTAATGTTTTTTTTTTTTTTTTTTTTTTTTTTTTTTTTTTTTTTTTTTACTCCTTGGTTCGTTTTGAAAAATCTTCCTAATGCTCTACTGATTTAAATTTAAGCAATTGTTATTTCACTAGGCAGTGTTGGATTAACAATTTGCACAAGTATTAGTTTTTGGGTTAGAGAATAAAATTTGAATTTAATAGGTCTAACAGGTATCTCTAGATTTGTTTTTTCAATTTTATTATTTAACCCCTGTGATTTAACAATTGTATTTTGAGTGTGTAAAGATCAATCACTATTAGATCTTGGGCGTGAAAAGAAGTCTTTGGTTGGACCAACCAACTCCCGAGACATAGAAGCTGAAGAACCCATAGTTTGTGGGTCAAAGACTTATCTAATGTTATCTTTTTTGCAGGGGCTTCTTTGTCATTGCTTGGAAAAAACCATTAGTCTTCATCTATTCTCTCACTATTGTGCTTTAATTCAATAGAGCCGCTAATATGGAGAATGTTATTGGTTGATCAAGGAGCAGAGTTGTACTCATACTCCTTGATCTAGCACTTGTAAATTATTTATAGATACTTTTGTAAATATTCATAACCCTTTTGTATAGATCTAACCCTTGTGTATACTTTTATTTATCTTGTATATATTTTGCTCTTTCTTCATTATTTTCTCTTGCAGGATCAATGTGAAAGAAGGGTTTTATACAACATATTTGCCTATGCAGGTGGAATGGTTTGGTTATTGAAGAAATCCAAAATTTCTTGAGCTTTAAAACCCTCCTTCACTTGTGCTAGGGTTTGGACGACTAAGGCTTTTCGCTGATTTTTTTCAATTTTGTTTTGGGCATTTTTTATCAAATTTTTGGCTTGTGGTTATTTGGATCAAATGTTTGGGAGTTGTCTTTGGATTCTTGAGGCTATTTCTCTTGGCCGCAAGCAGGAGAAGGCTCTTATTTTTTCTCTGCATATAAGCCCTAACGTCTGGCCTTTGGATCTATTAATTTTGAAGAGGAAACAAATTGAGATTTCACACAAAAAATTGGGAATTAAATGTGATTTTTTTGTGGTTTTTCTCAGTTGGTCGAGAGCTGAAAGAGGTCGTCCTCTTCTCTGGAGTGAATACCTGTTGGGTTTGGACGATTTGCAAAAAAAATCAAATATTTTTTTAGCCTCCTGCGAATTTTTGAAGGTCGTCTGCCATTTCTGAGAGAGTAATCATTGAAGGCTGGGATTTTTTTTTTGTTCTCTTGGTTTGTCAATAAATTTTTCCTAAGCCATCTTCATTTCTGAGTCATCTTCTCCTTCGTCGCAAATCAAATCCGTGAGCAAGGCCTGAACGAATTTTTCTGAAGTTGATTCTTAAGAAATCAATCATTGTTGATACTCAGGTTCTTAATGCTTAAATTCTTGAAGCTTCCACTTACCAGCCGTAAAATTGCTCCTTTACCTCTTGCGTATTTTCCTCCTTGACCTATAGGTAAATTTATTTTTGAGCGTAATTCTTCGTTTGGACAAACTCGATTTGCTTTTGGAATTTTTTTTACTATTATAAAGTTTTGTGAAATCATTATAACATTTTCCTTTATTTTTTAACTTGAGGAGGGAATATTAAAATTCTATTTGTAAAACATCCTTAAGATTATTTAAAACCCCTTCCTTTGTCTAAAGGGGGTTTCCTTTGTAACTTTAATAAAATATATTTTTTATGCGTAGAGGGAGCTTGGGGTTCTCACTCCTTGGTATCCCTATCTCCTCTTCTAGGAGGAGCCTCTCTTGTGCTCTATTAACTCCTTTTTCTTTCTTGCATTTTTAGAATAGCTCTTAACCTTTTAGATATAGTTTCATTATTTTTTAATTTGCATTTGCCTAAGCACTTCATTTGATTATCATTTATTTGATCTAAGTAGCTTTTGTTTACATTGAACAATATTTATTTGGCTAATAGATCTAAGTTAATTTATTGAAGTTGCTTATATCTCTCATCATTTAAATAACTACTTGTGCTTTTGCATTTCTGTTGTTTGCTCTTAAAACATTCTTAAGGACACATCCTAAGTGAAGTGACATTTTTAATCTAATCAATAATTAAGAGCAATTCCTATTGAGAGCACTTGACATTTCTTTAATCTTGCCTTGTTTCATTGAGTAATTTTACATGCTTCATTGATTATGTAATTTTGGGCTTAAAGTACTTTTCATCATAAGTGGATTAGCATTTCTCTTTTTGAAGCATATTGTTTTAATTGCATCTCATTGAAGCATTACATTGACATTTTGCATCTCATTTTGCATTCATAGTCTAGTCTTGCATTCATTCTAACATTATCTTATTTGGCATATTGTTGATTGTGAGCACATCTTTACTTGTAAGCATTCTATTTACTTGTACTTGTCTATCTCATTGTTCATTGTAATTGTTATATCTTATTTGAGCATCTCTCTGAAGTACAAGTTTCATTTACATTGCAAGTTATATCCTACTGCTCATATTTTAATTTCGTGCTATCATCTTGCACTAACGTTTGTCTTGCAACATTGCCTATCTTGTGACTTGAAGCGTCATCCTATTTTGAAAGTATTAAATCTTAATTGAGCATTGCCATAAGGCACTGATCTCTTATCTTTATATTTTTTGAATGCCATATTGATGTGATCAAATCTATCTTTTGATAACAACATTGCTCATTAACTTTCATACTCGCTAATCAATCTTAAATAAAATTACATAGAGAGGTAGTTGCCTTGCCCTTAGTCTCCTAGAACTTGCTGTTTCCAACAAGTTTTCTCTTCTTCATCATCATCTTTAGGGACTACCCCCCATAGCCTGTATAGGAGAGAGCTTAAACCAATTGAGTAGGGAATAGGTGATAGCCCCTCCTTTGAGCGTTGCACCATAAAGATTATACCTTGTGGGGTTGGAAACTTTTCCCACACTTAGGTGTACATCTTAGGCGACAACATTTTTTGGCATCATTCCTGTGGATAAGTTTTCTTTGACTCAGTTTTTCAACTAACATTTTGGTTCTTGCATTTTATATTTTTTAGAGTTAGATTCCTGTTTAATTGGCGACTCCACTTGTTTTCATTTTCTGCAAGGATTTCTGCTTGAAGCTCTCTTCTTGTAGGCTTCTTGCTAATCTTGGATATAAACCTTTCCTTGATATCCATTTCCTCTTTCAGGGTTAGGTGAACAGGACATCATGAATGACTTGTTCGCCCCTTGTAATTTTACTAACATTCAGGGCTATCCGCATCCTTTTCCAAACCATAGCGTCAACAGGTTGCCTTCTTTCCAAGGCAATAAGGCAGTTAGTGCCAGGCCTCATGTTAAGGCTTTTAACTCTTTCATGCATAAATTTTGTAGTGGTGCTAACTATAATCATGAAGATGTGAATATGAGGCTCTTTGTCCTTTCTTTGGAAGATGATGCTCTGGATTGGTTTACTGAAAATCTTGATAATTCTTTTGATTCTCTGTAATCGTTCATCGATACCTTCAATAGTAAATATGGAGATAAGAAGGACGAAAGGGATTTACTTAACACAATCAACACTATGAAGAAGAATGAAAATGAGACAATGGATGAATTCAATAAGAGGTTTAATGATATTGTTAAGAGTTTACCTCAGGATTATAAACCTTCGGACAAGACTCTGTTGATTTACTATATTGATGCTTTTACAACTGATATTTCTTATGAGCTAATACGTGAGAAGTGTGCTAATGTAAAGGCTGTGTTGTCGCGCGGATTGGCACGGCAACGCTCAGACCGGGGGCTGTCACTCTGATCCCCGATCCCTCCGTTTAAGCCTGTCTCCTGCGGCTAAGGGGGGTAGACCCT
>APFE031267715.1:39359-53216 GCA_000404065.3 Pinus taeda
GGTACACCCATGGTCAAGGAAGATAAAGTGTTCAAACAAATCCTGAATGACTTTGCTATGGCCGCTCATACAGAGGTAAGCCTCACCAAATCAAAAAATTTCTTTTTTAATACTGACATTGCTATTCAGAGAAACCTCTCTAGAATTATCGGCTTTCAAAGAGATCGGTTACCATCCAAATATATGGGAATACCTCTCACTGATAAACCTTTGAGCAAGGAAGTTTGGGAGGCAGTGACTAATAGACTGCAGGACAAAATTAGGAAATGGACAAGCATGTCTTTGAATTTAGCAGGATGGCTAGTGCTTACAAAGGCTATCCTGCAAACTATTCTCACCTTCATTTTTTCAGCTCTTCCTACCCCTAAAGGACATTTGCAACTCATCAAGAATATTCAAAGAGATTTTCTTTCGGCCAAAGGGGAAGAAAAAAAAATGGGGTTTGGTAGCTTGGGATAAGCTCTTTAAACCTAAGACCCATGGGGGTTTGGGAATTCATGATCTTGAAACCCTTAGCAAAGTCTTTGGGGCGAAACTTTGGTGGAGATGGACAAAGGAATCGACAACCCAATGGGCCAAGCTCTAGAAACAGAAGTATGCAAATAATTGGCAAGAAAGGGATCATATTCGGATGTCTGGGCGCATCAAGGGCTCCCACATTTGGAACAGTGCTTGGGAGAATAGATTCATAGTTCAAAAGCACAGTTTCTGGAAGATCAGAGATGGAAACCTAGCCTAGTTTTGGGAGGATAACTGGTAGCAAGAACCTAACCTATGTAGAGAAGAATTAGCCAATCTTAAGAATGACACTGACAATAAAGGTTTACTCAGGGTAAGAGACTTCTAGGATCAAACAAGAAACAAGGACAAATGGAGAACATGGAAGAACCTAGTATATAGTGAAGAGACCCCTTTGAAGGCCCAAGTAGAAGCTCTTGCAATCTTGGAACAAAGAAAGATTTTAACATCTACATCGTTTGACCAACTAAGATAGGGAAGAAACAATGAAGGCAACTTCAACCTCAAATAAGCCAAAAGAATTTCCATTGGGCTTGACTTTCCAAACCTTGATAAGGTATGGAAGGACCTATGGTAGAACTCGCACTGGATGAAAATCAAACTGTTCATGTGGTTGGTGCAACATAAAAAAATTATGACTTGGGAAAATCTTCGGAAAAGAGGTTTAGTTGGTCCATCTAGATGCCAGTTATGTGGTCTACAAGAAGAAACAATGGATCACCTACTCAACCCCTGCCCATTCACTTCTACCTCGTGGAATTGGGTAGCCTCAATCTTCACGAAAATTGACAGGGATGCATCCATCATTACTGGCATTTTAAAGAATTGGCGTAAAGACTTCTTAGAAAATGAAACAATCAACAAAGCCTGCAATCTAGTTCCAGGTTTTTTGATTTGGGATGTTTGAAAAGAACTCAACAATAGCATTTTCAAGAAAAAAATTGGATCAACCCAGAATATCATAGCTCAGATTATAAGACAGCTCAAAGAAATTGTGAGTACCTTTCTAAAGAAACCCCCCGAAAACCCTCCTCTAAACCAGGATGCACATATACTTTTACAATTGGGTCTCCAGTTGCCGATTCCCCCAAGGCATAAGTAAGATCGTAAACCATACAACAACGGGTAATGAATTTTGGCAACTTCCTCCACATGGTTTTCTGAAATTTAATATAGATGGAGCCTCTAAAGGAAACCCACGAGTGGCTGGTAATGGTGGAGTCATAAGAGATGACCAAGGATACATACAAGCCATCTTTCATAGTCATTTGGGGAATGCCACTAATAATATGGCGGAACTCATGGCGTTAGAGCAATGCCTAGAAATCTTGATTAAGTCAGATTAACACAATGTTATCGTAGAATCAGACTTTGAATTGATAATTAATTCAGTCAAGAAGATATGCAATGGTACAACACCATAAAAAGTGTCAAAACATTGGTGGTTATTGTAGGTCTCCATGTATACAATCCCACCTGAAAGCCCTGAGAACACTCAAATTTGTTCACGTACGCAGAATAACCAACAGGTTAGCAGATCGCTTGGCAAATGAAGGAGTGCTCTATTCAAGAAGTAATAGAAGATATGCTTGGGCGTCGACACCCTCAGGGAAATTGCACGAGGAATGTCATAGACAGGCGATCAAAGACAAGTAGTATTCTCAAAGTATGAAAATTAAGCAGTCAGGAAACTGATGGAAATAGTAGAAAATGGACCTATCACAAGGGGTAAATAGTGGGTTGGTTGGCAGATAGCTGACCATAGATTGCCTTGAGCTCCACCATCATATGGATTTCGGGCGGAAAACCACACGGAGGTTAAAACTTCAAACGAACCCGAAAAACAATAGTGAGGCAATTTATGATATTCATCATCATGTAAGATAAAATAAAGCGTGGGAAAGTTGATGGCCTGAAATTAGCTATTGATCTTCGGTTCTCCAAGGGTAGGATCGCATGGTGATCGGGGTGAAAATCTGATCGAAGGTTAATGCTCAAGCACACCCGAAAAATATATAGAGTGAAGGTTTTATTTCTCATCGGGTTCGTAAGATAAATTAAAGAGTGAGAATGTTGATGGCCCGAAATTAGCTATTGACCGTTGGATCTCTGAGGGTAGGATCACATGGTTTTTAGGTTGTAAAGACAATTAAAGGTTAAGGATTGTGTTTAAAACACAGGCGAATGCATTGTAGGCCTCCGGTTATGTGGGTCCTCGACATCAAGGGCTTTTGGGTTCATTGATGAGCGAGACTTATGACATTTAGCGGACCTGAGAGAACCTCTGAACCTTTTAATCTCTATTTTGGGTTCGGAAAGCAGGTTTCATGTGCGCTGGTTATCCAAAGTGCTGCTTTGAG
Organism: Pinus taeda; assembly: GCA_000404065.3. Taxonomy (NCBI): domain Eukaryota; kingdom Viridiplantae; phylum Streptophyta; class Pinopsida; order Pinales; family Pinaceae; genus Pinus; species Pinus taeda. The sequence goes on from APFE031267715.1 coordinate 42,239, forward strand.
GACGGTTAGATAGACGGGGCTGATTCTTTGTACTCTCTATTGGACAAAATGCTTTGCCAACAGTCCTGTTGTAGTTTTGTTTGAGTTAGGCTCGGGGTTGAGTCAACCGAACTGTCTCTTGAGTGTTCACAGAGCTGATGTTGCTATTGTAAAACATGTATTTTTCTTGATTAATGGAAGGCTCCACTCTTACTTGATAAAGAAAAAACTATTCTTTTGGGCATAAGAACTAAGATAATAATAATGATAACCTTTTATACATTAAACCATGCAATTAAATCACACTATCCAATATGCAACACACAATTCATTTACCTTTTTTCTCACCAAAACATGTAACTTTTGCAAATCTTACAAAGGAATTAACAACATTAAATTATCTTTCACCCACAAGAAAAACATCTTTCCAAAGAAGATTCTTATGACTTATATTATCTTTGTTCATTTCATCTATGCATAGGTTATTATATCTTCTCATTCAAATTACCCTCTTTAATTTATATTCATTTCGAGGAAATAGAGTACTAAATCCCTTTTTAAGAAAAGGGCATGCATGCTATTTTTTCTTACATAAAAGACATATGGGATACAAGAAAAATTGCTTATCTTTTAATGTTGCAAATATATATAATAACAATCTTTTTCCATAAATATTAATAATAATCTTTTTCTATGTAGTAATATATTTTCTCTACCAATAAAGATATATAATAACAAACTTTATCTACATGCAATAACATATTTTCTTTACCAAAAAAATATATGATCACAATCTTATCTACATACAGTCATATATTTTTTTTTAGCAAAAAAATATATAATAAAAATCTTTAAAATATATTTTATTTACCAAAAAATATATAATCACAAGCTTTATCTACATGTAGTAACACATTTTCTTAACAAAGAAAATATATAAAAATCAATCTTTATTTACATGTAATAATATATTAAATTACCCCTACTGAAATTATTCAAGTAAAAACCCTTCCGTTCAACCAAAAGCTAAAAATTGAAAAAGGTGAAATACTCATTATTTGGTTTACAATAATTTAAATCATTAAAAAATAAAAGCATAAAACTTACTTCTGTATCATAAATTGTCATAATGCGGCACCTCCAATTACAATGCACCATTGTGAACAACCACAACACATCATTTTTTTCTCTATGGCGTTTGTTTTCGTTTGTTATCAGTCCCACGGTTGGTGTTTGTTCAAAGTCCCCCAAGCAAACAGTCGCCTGCCTAGTGCTTATTTTCAGTCTCACAGGAACCTCTTCTCCGGCGTTTTTTCCTCTTCTCCTTTTTTCCCGTAAGAGATATAAAATGAATAAAGAATGTTAAGGGCGGTTATCAACAAATGAAACCTTCTATCTATATCGAAATTGCAAATAAAAATATTTTATTTTACTTAAATTTTTACAGGAGTATTTACAGTACGGATATTACACATAATATATTAAATCTACCTAGGTGTATGTTTGAGATTGAAGAAGATCTGTTAAATCTACCTTAAATATAGAGTTGGAATTATCATAGAGGAAAATTCCTTACAGCATCCGGCCTATGGAAAAAATATAAAGTCTAAGATACGTTGGGAATGCAAGTCAAAAAAAATTTAAACACTGTTTTAATATTTTAAATTCGACATTCAATTTTATTCGTGAGTAAAAAATCAATATATTTGTTTTTTTATTTAAATATATATTTTTACATTAATTAAGAAATCATATATTTTATATTTATATTTATATGTAGTTTTATTTAAAAACTTTATATCTTAAAAAATGGAATTATTATTCCATTTTAAAATTGAATTCATAAATATAATCACATTGAAAATAAAAATATAAAATCTTTTAAATAATCAAATAACAATTATTTTAAAAATTAAAAATTAATTGATGCACTTTATCTTGAAAATAAGAAATTGTAATTTATTTTAGTTTTTTTTACAAAAATTAAATTGGTAATATAAAATTATGTTAATGTAATTAATAGAATAATTATATTTGGAAACCTAATTTTTATATAAATTTAATTTAATTATTTATATAATATAATGTGTGTTTATTTTGGAACCTAATTTTTATAAATTTAATTAATTATTAATAAATATTAAGTAGATGGTATTGATTTAATTTCACAAAAAAATTTAGAATAATTTTAGTAGTAGTTACATATTAAAGATGGATATTTATCTAAAAAAATAGTTATGTCTTTTCTTTTTTTATTGATAAGTGGGTGAATCCTGGAAATCACGCTTACCCTGTAGCTGAGAGGCCACGACTGAGGGGCATCTCAAAGATGGATATTTATCTAAAAAATAGTTATGTCTTTTTTTTTTTTATTGATAAGTGGGTGAATCCTGGAAATCAGGATTACCCTGTAGCTGAGAGGCCACGACTGAGGGGCATCTAAGCGGTGAAAGTCACCTGGTCTAAGCGGTGAAAGTCAGCCTGGGAATCGCACCCAGCCTGAGCCGCACCAGAAACCATGCTGGATTTTTGATATCGGTGAGGATTTTTGATATCGGTGAAAGTCACCTGGGAATCGCACCCAGCCTGGGAATCACACCCAGCCTGAGCCGCACCAGAAACCATGCTGGATTTTTGATATCGGTGAAAGTCACCTGGTCTAAGCGGTGAAAGTCACCTGGGAATCGCACCTAGCCTGGGAATCGCACCCTGAGCCGCAAATCGCACCCTGAGCCGCACCAGAAACCATGCTGGATTTTTTTATATCGATGAGGATTTTTGATATCGGTGAAAGTCACCTGGTCTAAGCGGTGAAAGTCACTTGGGAATCGCCCAGAAACCATGCTGGATTTTTTTATATCGGTGAGGATTTTTGATATCGGTGAAAGTCACCTGGTCTAAGCGGTGAAAGTCACTTGGGAATCGCCCAGCCTGAGTCGCACCAGAAACCATGCTGGATTTTTGATATCGGTGAGACTAGAACCGGTGACCTTTGCTTACGGAAGGCCTTAACAACGCGCTCCTTCACTGACTGTTCTAAATCCCTTTGATTAAAAAATAGTTATGTCATTTCTATCTTAATTAAATTAATTAATAAAAAGAATGTAATATCAATATTTGTAATAGTTTTTGGGCATGTGGTATTAATAAACCATGATATTGTAACAGTGTCTCTTTACATCTGAAAAATCTCCATAATAAATTGGGAATGAATCTTCATTGTTAAAAATCTCATTACATGTTTATTTAAATGTATATATATTTAATTCATAATATTAATTCATTTATAATAATAATAATAAAGTTAAAATTTAGTTAATTATTATGATTTTTTTCTTTGCTAATATAAAATGTATCATGAACTAAGTGTTTTTATGTAAAACAATACTTATCAATTACTACATCGTAAGGTGTTTCCCTCTCAAACCGACTCCCTCCATGTCATCGTGTCTCCGTGGGCCATCAATAATTGTGTTAGATGAATAGAGAACTTTGCATCGTTGGATCATCACACGCCATGGAACCTCCCACAAGAATTAGGCACTAACCGCCTTCGATACCTGCCCCTTTACGAACGGACCATCTTCCCCTTGCTGCGATTTAAATATGGCTACTTCATTATTTTTTCCAGTTTTCGCTGACATGGGGCAGTTACAACAATTCAAGGTGCTGAAATAGACTCTTGTGCTCGACTACATAACAGTGAACGACACAACAACTGCAACATTGAATCTCATTACTCCAGGATTTAAGATTTCAAAGGGATTAATGGATATGCCATCATCTGGTTTAGAAGTCGTGGCTTTTGAGGATGATATTGATAAAGATCGAGATGAAGTAGAATAATTAATCATTTTCGGACTACCATATATTTTATATTAGTATGTTGTTTCTTTGCTCGGTATGGTGTCATTTTGACCTTTGTATTATTTTTATATTCAAACATTAGTTGAATAGCTTCAGCAGAGAGTAGTTTTTGATGGACTACTTAAAAATAACAAACAGTTAGCATACCATCTTATTGTGAATTCCAATGCTAATGTTAATACAAAATATGAGCAGGAAAAGGCCAATTGTTCCTTGCTTTTAGCAAAAACAGTAATCACGAGAAGGAATCGAAACACAATGCAAAATGATTCTGGTTGTAGTGGGAATATACAACTACCTGATTCGTCAACATCTAGCCCAAGCTCCATGACTGACACTGAGGATTAAAGTGAAGTAGAGGAGGGTCTACAACGATGCTCGTTGCTACATCTAGCATGCTATACTAGTGATCTAGGCATGGTAAAGCTACTACTGTGGTATGGTGCCATTCTAAATACTCCTGACTATTGTGGAAGAACTCCACTTCATCTTTGTATCTTTAGGAGGATGATCCCATTTGCAAAATTATTGTTTTCTAGGTGCTAAAATATTTTGCCAAGTATCTTTTTGTGTTATATATCTACCTTTGGCTGTGTTAAGGTTTTGTATGATTTATTTCTCCCTAAATTTTAGTTACAATCCCGTTTGTTTTGTACGGGTGCCCGTACAATAGTTTTTGATGGAGATGGTAAAACCCCATTACAAAGATTAAAGGAAATGGGTATTACTGCAAATGAGGAACTATTTGGTCTCTTGTCTAAACCCAACAGATAGGTTCAGATAATCTTAACCGTGTTACGATCATTATGTATGTGAGATGCAGGGTTGTCCATTTCTTTGATGTATTGTAGTACCCATTCTTGGTCCAGAGTACAGGTTGTCTGAGTTCTTCCAAGAATGCTCATCGAAAACAGTTGGGTGATGGTCTTATGATGAACTTATTACAATGTTTTCCTTGCTTTATCGTTAAATTTGTTCATACAACTATAGAAAAAGTTATAGCGCTGAAAAGTATGTTCCTCATGTATAATCCAACATTTCTTAATGCCTCCTCCCTTTATATCCAACTTTTTTTCACACTATAATTTGTGCTTCGTTTGTTTCTACACACACCATTCTACAAAATTATAGTTTTGTTTGTTTCTAATTGTAATTGTATGCCCTACTCTACATTCCTTTTCTATACGGGAATTATAGTTAGAAAGGATACAAAATGTTGAAAATCGTAAAGGATATGTTGTGCTTGAAAAAAGTGGTTAGCTTACTGTCAATAATATTGTATCTCCATCTTGGAAGTATTGAAGCCATGTTTCTAAATATTTGTTTTTTCCCAAGTTTGTCTCCTCAGAAGATTTGTTTGTGCCCAAGTTTGTCTCCTCAGAGGGTTGGTTCAAATACACGAATGATTGGTTGAATTCCATACAATCATTGGTCAGCGCTTTTGTGTAATTGATAAAGCGGGCTTCATTTACTTTTACTAAAAGTCAACATTAGATACTTCATGTGTATAAAAACTATTGTGCCAATAGTCCATGTGTATTTTCTCGGTTCAAGTAGTAGTAGATTGCTGCTTTAAATTGATTTTTGGACACATGTTCCTTTTTTTTTGTGGCTTACAACACTGTTTCATTGGTTTACAGTTCTCCCTGGTAAGAACTTAGTTAATGCGGTAAAGATTGATTCTTTTTAAAAAAAGTTCTCAAAAGAATGAAGGCTTCTAACAAAGAGATTATGTAACAGTCACTTTTTATACATTTAAAATAACATAATACATATAGAAAGAAAATTTTTATTTAATACGAAACTTGGTTATGGACATATACATATATTATTCTGCATACAATCATTAGTATGGATTAACGCTACCATAATACCGGACAACTCACATGTATAACTCGTATATGATTAATATCTTCAAATTTGAAAATGCTTCTATGGTGGTTAGAGTTAATTTTTCACATGGCATTGAGTACTTTAGCATTTACTGCCCAACCTTGGCTTAGCTGATCCTCGTACGCTGGGACATGAGGTGTGATCTCAACCGAGGATGTTGAATGCAAATTCCATCTCGTTCTGCATTCCTGTGCCATTTGTCTCGCCTTATCTCCGAGGATTCTTGTCCGTTGATCCAATGGTGGTGTGGTTCTAGGGTTTTACCATCTAACCATTTTCCCAAAAACACAAAAATTCAAGCACACAGAGGCAATGCTCTATTTCCTTTAGTCCATGATCTTTTTGCACAGGGAAGCTTTAAAAAAATTACTGAGAATAGAGTATTGCACCACCATAAAACTTTGTATTCATTAAACAAATTCACTGATACACATTCATCCTCTTTCACTCAGAGGGATTCACCAAAACATTTCAACAAAATTACTGTCTCCTTTGAAATTTTACACCACTGTGTGTAAAAATTTCATTTACATTCACTTCTGTGTGAAAACAAAGATTACAAGGATTTACTGCTGTAAAAGAAATAAAATGATCAATTTTACACCACTGTGTGTAAAAATTTCATTTACATTCACTTCTGTGTGAAAACAAAGATTACAAGGATTTACTGCTGTAAAAGAAATAAAATGATCAACACACTGCTGTGTGAAAAACTACAAATTCACCAAAACTTACTGTTCCCTTTTCACTGCTGTGTGAAACAATTCATGGTTTTTTTTAATACAAGCTTTCCCTTGGTTTTCTTCATTCACCTCTTCGCCTTCGCTCATGCACTGCTGTGCGTTCTATTATCACTTACCAAATTGACCAAAAAAAATGTTTTACTTGTTCTGTAAAAAACCAAACTTACGCCACGTGAATAATAAAAAAAATTAAAACTATATGACATTGCCCATGCCATTATTAATTCACGCCCATACTTGCCCTAAAAAAAATTAAAAATCCACCTACGCATATGACAATTCTTTAATAAAGGTATGGTCAAAATGCAACTTGACTTTACTCCACGCCAAGCTTTTAATGTTGGTTGTATGCAGCTTGGAGCAATCGACGGCGGAGAACGATGGAGGTTGATGGAGCAAATCGGACGAAGGAGGAGATTTCGGACGAGCACTTTTGACCGACATTTACCTTCCGAGAAGTTGTCAGAGGGTGATGTCACGCCTCATCCACGCATCAACCCTTGAACCTTCTCAGAGCGCCTATGTACGGAAACCACTTTACGCAAGAGCGGGTCCGAGAAACTTACCGGCGGTTTATGGTTTTTCTGTTGTGGTTTCGGGGGATGGTACGGCTGCGTGCTGCGTTGAAATTACATTTTCAACACTCCCCTTTAATTTCAACTGCTGAGCATTCGGTTATACCCAGACACTTCCTCAAAAATTCAAAGCTTTGCTGATCCAATGGTTTTGTCAAGATGTCTGCAACTTGTTCAAGATGTCTGCAACCTGTTCTTTAGTCCTGCAATGTTCTAGGACAATTTCTCCATTGTTCACCAATTCTCTGATGTAGTGAAACCTTGTATCAATGTGTTTCGTTCTCTTATGAAACACTGAATTCTTTGACAATGCGATAGCTGAGCTATTGTCACAAAAAATCACTGTCGCTTTTGCCTGCTCTTGGCCTAAGCTCCTCAACATCCTTCTCATCCAAACTGCTTGACATGCTGCTGCTGTAGCTGCCACATAATTCAGCTCTGCTTAGACCAATGCTTACAATGGCTGCTTCTTAGAGCCCATGAAATTGGCTCTGACCCCATATGAAACATAACCGGAAGTGCTTTTCCGTCATTCAAACACTTCCAGCCCAATCACTATCAGTGTATCCAACCAAATCTGAATGTTCTGAGACATTATATAAGATTCCAAACATTTTGGTACCTTTGACATACCTCAAAATTCTTTTTGCTGCCTACCAATGTGCCTCCTTTGGCCTCTCCATGAATCTGGAAATTAAACTAACATCATACATAATGTCAGGCCTAGTTGCTGTTAAATACATAAGGCTGCCTACAATACTCTTGTAAAAACTAGGATCAAAATCCTTGCTGCCGTTCTCTCTGCTGAGTTTTAATCCCATTACTGTGGGAGTGATCGCTGCCTTGCATTCTTGCATGTTAAATCTGCTCAATACTTGATTTACATATCTTGCCTGTGAGATAAAAATTCCTTTTTCATTTTGATCTACTTCTATGCCTAAGAAGTATCTCAAGAAACCCATGTCAGTCATTTCAAATTCCTCTTTCATGATTGATTTAAAATTCTTAATGAGCTGATAATCATTACCTGTGAAAATAACATCATCAACATACAAGACAACAATTAAAATTTTACCATCTTTTTCTTTGATGTAGACGGTGGGTTCTCCTTCACACTTGTCGAAATCATTATCCAATAGATATGAATCTATTCTGCTGTACCATGCTCTTGGCGCTTGCTTCAGCCCATAAAGAGCTTTCTTCAATTTTCACACTTTGTGCTCTTCACCTTTCTTCTCATAGCCTAGAGGCTTTTCAACATAAACCTATTCCTTTAACACTCCATTTAGGAATGCTGACTTCACGTCCATTTGGTAGAATTTCCATTTGTTTTGTGCTGCTATGGACAACACTGCTCTCACGGTTTCCATTCTTGCAACCGGTGCAAAAGTCTCCTCATAATCTCTCCCATACTGCTTCTTGTACCCTTTGACAACCAGCCTTGGCTTGTGCCTTTCTATCTTGCCTTCAGCATTTCTCTTGGTCTTGTAAACCCATTTCACTCCAATGACTTCTTTACCTTTTGGTAGCTCAACCAAATCCCATGTTTTGTTTCTTTCTATGGCATTCATCTCCTCATCCATAGCTTCTATCCATTTCTTATCTTTAATTTCTTCCTCGAAATGAATAGGATCATCAACATGACAAAACAAGGCAAATAAGGAATTCATTCCTTCATCATAAATATCACTTAGATTTCTAAACTTCTTACCTCTTTCATTTGGTGTGTAAGTGCTTGAAGACGCACTTGAATTTCCCCCTTGTGGTGTGCTTGGAGAAGCACTCTCATTTATCCTCAATGGTGTCCCTTGCTGTCCTTGTGTTGGCGCTGCTATTTGGGGATGCATTTCAGCCACCTCCTCATCATCTTCATCATGAGACAAACCGTTTTTAACATTCACTGTTTTCTCTATGCTTCCATCCCAAGCTTCCTCTTCAATGAATTGAACATCTCTGCTGATGAAAAACTTCTTGGTAGATGGGATATACAACCTGTAGGCTTTGGATTCATCACTGTATCCAATGAAGAGACATTTCTCCCCTTTGCTGTCCAACTTCCTCCTTAGCTGATCTGGAATGTGTGCATAGGCCACACATCCAAAAACTCTCATGTGGGTGACTCCTTGCTTCCTCCCACTCCACGCTTCTTCCGGCACCTTGTTCATCACTGCTTTTGTAGGACACCTATTCAAAATATATGCTGCACAATTTACAGCTTCAGCCCAATAATCATTTGGCAAATGCTTTGCCTTCAACATGCTCCTCGCCATATCCATAATGGTTCTGTTTTTCCTTTCAGCAACTCCATTTTGCTGTGGGGTGTACCTAGCTGTGAATTGTTTGTGAACTCCATTTTCTCTCCAAAATATTAGGAATTCCTTGGAGATATACTCACCTCCTCTATCAGTTCTCAAAACTTTAATGTGCAGCCCGCTTTGGTTTTTCACAAGTGCTTTGAAATTTCGGAATTTCTCAAACACTTCACTTTTGTTTTTAAGAAAATATACCCAAGTTTTTCTTGTAAAGTCATCAATAAATGTTAGGAAATATTGGCTGCCTGCTAATGATGCAGCTTGCATCGGTCCACATAAATCTGAGTGGATGATCTCTAAGGGTGCCTTTGCCCTTATGCTTTTACCTGATGGAAAAATTTCTCTATGTTGTTTCCCTATAATGCAACCTTCACATAGGCTGTCCGGTTTCTCTATCAATGGTAATCCTTTCACCATTCCTTTTCTGCTTAACAAGTTTAGACCTCCAAAATTGAGATGTCCAAATCTCAAGTGCCACAACCAATTTTCATCCTTTGGCACGCTTTGGAAGGCCTCTTGGGTAACTGCTACAATTTCATTTTTGTTTTTCAAAACTGCCCTGATCCTGAGAGGGAACATTCTGTTCCTTGTCATCTTCACTTCAGCAATGCATCGTTTGCTGGGTGCTATATCCATGATGGTACACACATCATTCACAAAGAAAACATTGTAACCCTTTTGAACATGCTGTCCAATACTCAAGAGGTTACATCTCATTCCGGGGACATAATAGACATCTGCTATGGTTTTCCTTTCTCCTTGCTTTGTAAATATTTTTACCTCCCCTTTTCCCATAACAGAAATTTTGCTATTAGTTCCTAGTGTGACTTCTGATTTCATATTTTTATCTAGGGAAGAAAAGAGAGCTATATTTCCTGTCATATGGTTGCTGCAACCTGAGTCTAAAAACCATATGTCTTCACTATTTGTTTCAGCCATGTTACAAGCTAACAATACATTATTTTGGCTGATGTTCTCTCTAGTAACATTTGCATTTTGTCTATTACTCATATCATGCTGCTTCTTCCTACATTCACTGGCATAATGCCCATATTTTTTACAATAATAGCATTGGACATTGGATTTTTCATACCTTTGTCCTTGAGCATGATGTTGTTCTCTTTGTTGGCTGCTGCTTTGGCCTTGGTTCTGATTTGAGTTGCTGCCTCTTCCTTGAGCATTTGCTGGACTGTTCCTTCCACCTCTGTTCTGGCTTCTGCCTCTTCCTCTCTTGTTTCCTCTGCCTTGACCTCTTCCTCTTCCAAAGTACATCTGGGTCTTAAAGGCTTTCTCTAGAGATGAGTTTTCACTCCTACTCAATCTTTGCTCATGTGTTATCAGTGATGCATGTAGCTCATCAAGTGAAAAGTTTGAGAGATCATTTGTCTCTTCATTGGTGGTGACAATAGCATCAAACTTTGAGGGTAAGACCCTCAATATTTTCTCCACAATCCTCCTTTCTTCAATGGTTTCTCCATGAGTCCTCATCTGTGTGATCAGACCAATTACATGTGTGAAGAATGAGTCAATGTTGTCTGACTCTTTCATGTTCAAATTCTCAAAATCTCTCCTCAGCAACTGTAGTTTTGTTGTCTTCACTTTCTCCATG
>APFE031267717.1:0-11317 GCA_000404065.3 Pinus taeda
AGGGTCTACCCCCCTTAGCCACGAGAGATAGGCTAAAATGGAGAGATTGGGGATCAGGGTGACAACCCCCGGTCTGAGCGTTGTCATGACAATCTGTGCGACAACAAGACCAATGCACCATACTCTACTAGAATCAAAAGAGTAAAGGTCATGATACTTTCTAGTGATAGCCAATCCCAATTTCTCGATGATGGCCTTAGGCATGAGATTATGAGAGGCTCCAGAATCAAACATAGCATTGTGTAACACATAATCATGCACCATGGGACTAATGTAGAAAGGAGCTACATCACTATCTTGAGACTGACCTTCCAATGCTAGACCAAAAATAAACTCAGGTCTATTATCCTCCACGTTCACCATATCAGATGATGGATCTAAATTCAAGATCTTAGACACTTGACCTTTGTAGCTGTTGTTCTTTATCAACTCAGTCAAAGGAATAGATACTTTCAACTTAGCAATTTCATTTTCTAAGTTAAAAACTGAAATTTTCTCTACCTCTTTCGCTGAAACATCCTTCTTTTCAGTTTTCTCCTTTGATACACTTGGTTGATGGAATCTTTTATTTGTCGATGGTGTTTTGTTGGTGGTAGGATCAACTGTCTCTTTTCCCTTTTTCTACACAATGGGAGGATAATTCTTTGGCGTGGTTGTCTCCTTCCTTTTTTGAATTGGATTTATGGGCACGTCTCTACTTCTGAGTGAATATTGTCATTGCTGGGTTGACAAAGCATTCATGTATCCTCTTTGATATTCATCAGACTCCTCAAGAACTGTTTCATTTGCCAAGATGAAATTTTCATCCCTTTATATAGCTGAATTCTCGGAATACTCCTCATCTTCAGTGATAAAAATTGGCATATAATCGGGTGTAAAGAAATGATTCTCTTCTCCAATTACATTCTCATCATCATCTCATTCTGGACCGTGTACAAAATTCCTGCAGGATTGGTGTTAGAAGCATGTGATAGCAAGAGGTCATGCCTGCAACTCGGAAAGTGAAGTAGGCTCCTCTCGTATATGTTTGCCACCCTTGTAAGGTCTCCTTGGTGCATGCATTTCTGTAGGAGAGTCACTGTGTGTCTCTTCATCTCGGTCATATGAAGGATCAGACTCCATGTTTGCTAGTGTGTGAGTTTTCTTGATGAGTATGAAGATTTTTATGGTGTTTTTAGTTTTCAGCCACCACGTGTAAGAATATATGAGGAGCTATGGACGGAGAAGGTATGAGGGGTTTTGGGACTATTATGACAAGTTATTTGGGAAATAGGGGGTTGGGGAATAGTATGTAAGCTTAGGGACACCACCTAGGCTTTAGCGATTTTGTAGTTAGGATTTGGGAAAATGGGAATTGGGGATAGGGGTGAATGATTTTTTAGGAATATGGGTGTTAGGGAATGAGTGGATGAACAGGAAAATAAATTTAGATGTCAAAAAGTGAGGGAGTGGTGGAGTGAACTTAGCAGGAAAATCACAAATGCAAACCCTAGGCAATTGTTTTTTGAGAAACTGCAAAGAGGTAGGGTTTGAGTTTTTTCACACAAAAACACCATAAAATTTATGAAGAACCCTTCACTAGTAAGGGAAAAGCTGTAGACTTACTTACACACCATTGGATTGAGCAAATTTGGGAATTTGAGGGTGTCTAAACTGCCCAATAGCCATTAGATCTCCTCGACTGTGATCCAATGGCCCATGTTCGTCCATCCACATTTCGTCTCGACGCCTCCCGCCGATAGATCTCTGCTACCCATGTGCTCGATCCAACGGTTGTTGTTTACTCCTGGTCCTTCTCATTTGTTCGTCATGAAGTCTTCAGGTCCTTGACCTGTACCATGCATCCGAAGGACGAAGGTGGCCAGTGTCCAGTCCTCTGCGTAGTTATTCTTCAACAACTGCATTCAAGAACATTATGGTCGAAGAACAAGAAGGGCGTGCCTCGAGCCGATCAAGCATTTATCAGTTATGGAGCATGTTTCATATTAAACTCCACCTGTTTAGGAAGCACAACCAAGCCGCAGAAAAGATCAAATCCATTCATTAAAGAAAGAAGATTGTAGCAGAGACTCCATCAGAGAGTTAAAGCGGTTAGTGGTCCATTATGACCCCTGCATGTTCAGAATAGCAAAATATCATTATAATCAAACTCTATATATACCCACAACACAGATGTAATCTAGGATGATGGTTGATGGTTTTGGTTTTGATGTAAGGTTCAACTTCTGGAGACTGTAGCTACTGTGATACTTGCAGCGTCTAATCTTCATTTTCAACTAATACACACTTCTTTCGCTGTTGATTACTCACTTTCCACTTCTTCTTTGTTCTAGGTTGTGCCTGTTATGCATTTATTCATGTGCCCTCGATATTTAGCATTAGAGGGGATGTCATCCCACCTCTGCGTTAGAATCTTGTATGTATTATTCAATGTGTTATGTGGGTTTCTTTTTACTTAATGCTAGAGAGTTGTCATCTTGTCTTTGTATTAAGAAATAGATTTGCAGACCTCTTTACTGGTTGCAGCCAGCCATCATAGGGTCCTGTGCATCTGCTGGTGTGGTCAGTATTCTCCATGTTCACCTATTCCTTAAACTATGAGTGATTGGTGGTCTAAAGCCTTGTAGTCTGGGGGTGGTCACCCATGTCTAGAGTTAAGCATAGTAGAAGTGCTTATCTGGCTTGAATATGCATTAGAACTTCCATTCATCCATTTCCAACTTTTTGTTGAGGTTGTAATGTTCCCGAGCATCTCCGATATACAACCTAGGAGAGTTTCTTGGGGTGATAACATTAATTGGCGCTGTTGCCGGGATCAAAGATTGAAGCTCAGCTTCCCTGGGAGATGACACAGTTCCAAGCTTTGATGATAGACAAGGTTTGGACACATATTCTGGTTGTAATCATCTATCTGGCGACTACACTGGAAGAAGACCAACCTTTGGCGACTCCACATTCAAGTCCTGGCTCAGTTTGTGAGGCATGCTTGAAGAAATCCTCATAAATCACTAGCTGATCCAGTGCTCGACCCTGAGAAAATCGTTATGCATAAGAAAATATCATAGAAAGGAGAATCAGGATCAGGTAAGCCTAAAAAGTCCCATGTATCTCTGCTAGTGTAGAAATACCTTCAGAGATTCATACAGCTCCTGTTCATTCATTTCGCTTTTGGATCTCAGTCTAAAGAAAGCATCCCATGGTGTCCATCATATTCTTCTATCTCTGTCATCCACTTCATTGATTCATACCACTCAATCTACCAGTATCCTTTCACCTACTTCAGTCATGGCAGGCCAGCAAGCTCCTACGAAGATAGAAAGAATCGTTGTTGCTAGATATGGACCCTTGGTCTTGCCTGTTTCTTTAAATGCCATGCCTGTAGGAGATTATCAAGAATATATGCCTAAGTTTATTGGTACAGAAGGAGTAACAGCTGAAGAGCATCTAGAGTCCTTTTATAGCTATGCTGATAACCTGGATATCAATGAAGAGGATGTGTGGATGAGGGTTTTTGTCCAAAGCCTAGATGGGGAGGCTAGAAAATGGTTTAGAGAATTACCCCCTAGGTCTATTGCAAATATTGAGGCCTTAGATGATGTGTTTTTAAAGCATTGGGGGGATAATAAAGATCTGCTCTTTTATTATAATGAGTTTGGGAACTTGCAGAGGGAGAATGGTGAGCTGTTGTCTGACTTCAAAAGGAGATTCAATCATTTGTACAGCAGAATACCATATGAAGTGAAACCCAAACCTACTTCTTCCATGATCACTTATGCCAATGCTTTCGATTCTCAGTTCTGCCTACTGTTAAGAGAAAGAAGTGCTTCTTTGGCTGATATGCAAAATGCAGCCTTTGAAATAGAAGCAAACATCGTTGTTGTAGAAAGATTTGAAGGTGATGCTGAAGGAAGAAGATAGGGGGGTGAGTCCTCATCATCCTCAGATCCTGAGATCGATAAAATGTCCAAGATGATAAAGTTTTTGGCCTTTGAAGTTTCCAAATTAATGGTTGAGCAACATTCTGAAGAAGCAGGAGCTACATATAAAGAAGCATTATCCAAAGGCACTGCTTGTGAGTTTGTTGTAGCTGCAGAACAACAAGCTGATCAACAAGAGAAACTAGTAGCAAGTCCCACCATCCTCGAAGAATCTGAGCCCAATGCTAGCTCAGCTTCTAATGACTATGCAAATCTGCAAGTTCACCAGCCTACTATTATCCCCAACACAGTGATAAAAAAGGGAGAGGAAAGCTCCCCATCATTTTTTGTCCCTTTGTCTGCTCAAAAGACAAACACTCAAAGTTGCCCCTTGAACTCTGAGGTAGGCCATGATTCAAAGCCCAAGGCTGGTACTAATCATCTTAGTCTTGATATTCTGATGCCTGCTCAGGTGGCCTCCACACAGATTGAAAAGGCAGCTTGTCAGATGACAGAGAAAGAGGGTGCACAGTCTTGGAACTCTTCTTTGGATGTGGATTGTTCTAAAAAAAATAAAGGAGCAGATGGTGTCTTTGTGTCCTCCACACATGAATACATTGGTACACCATTTATAATAATTGTGCAGGCCACATATGACATAAAGGAGTACACAAAATTCAATGTTATCCAGGAGGTATACAAAGGCTCCCATGAAGAACATCCAAGGAGGAGAGCACTCAGAGAGGGAATGAAATTTGAATCATCTACACCTGATAAGGTCACATGCCCCAAACTATTTGAGGTAGATGATCAAATAAATCTTATTTTGTAGCTTTTTGATGAACCAGCTGACAGGCAACAATTTGGTGGCCCAACAAATGGGAAAATTTTGAAGTTTTAAGTTTTCAAGGCTTAATGCTATAATTGTGTTCTTTTAGTATAGACTTAATTTGACTCCATGCCCAATGGATACTAGGCAATGTTTTTATGTTGGTTTTGTATGAAGGCATTAGTCTGTAGTTCTTGAGACTTCGTAGGGAGGATCTCATCCCTAGAAGGAGCCAATGTTAGCTCTACTACTCAATGATCATTCTGAGGTCAGAAACAAACTTGGTCTGCTTGATTATGCATAGAAGGACTTCACATAGGTCACTATCTCCTCCCTTCCCCTATCCCACTTATCCTCCCTCAATTCTCTTCCTTCTGTTTTTCATATAAACTCTATAAAATCGCCCTTTCAAACCTTAAGCTCCAGGCGCTTAAGACACGAGCTCTTGCCCATATAGCCATCCAACTTATTCTCCACTGTCGATCGCATATCACCTGATCTAATGGTCCCTGCCGCGAATAACCTACACCCTGCTTCCTCCACCATCTGATCGCGGTGCCGCGATCCAACGACGTTCGCACCTGCTGATCCTGCAAAATTCTCGCGCTTTAGCCCGCGGGGAAAGCGGTTATCCCCACGTCCCATCTGCCACGCATCACCCTCCTACTGCGATCGCTGGCCCGTGTATGTTTACCACTCTACTCTGAAACGTGGTGGGAGGAAACCGCTTACCGCCCACTTGTACGCCCTCTCCTCATTAACATTCATGCATCTCTATTGCTCGATAGCCATCGGATCTCCCCGACTACGATCCAACGGCCCATGCTCATCCGTCCACATTTCCTCCCGACACCTCCCACCGATAGATCTCTTCCGTCCATGCGCTTGATCCCATGGTTGTTGTTTACACCTGGTCCTGCTCATTTGTTTGCCATGAAGTCTTTGCGTCCTTGACCTGTACCATGCATCCAAAGGATGAAGGTGGCTAGTGTTCAGTCCTCTGCATAATTATTCTTCAACAACTACATTTAAGAACATTATGGCCAAAGAACAAGAAGGACGTGCCTCAAGCCGATCAAACATTTATCAGTTATGGAGCGTGTTTCATATTACACTCCACCTGTTCAGGAAGGACAACCGAGCAACAAAAAAGATTAAATCCATTCATTAAAGCAAGAAGATTGTAGTAGAGACTCCATCAGAGAGTTAAAGTGGTTGGTGGTCCATTATGACCCCTCCATGTTCAGAATAGAAAAATATCTTTGTAATAAAACTCTATATATACCCAAAACACAGATGTAATCTGGCATGATGGTTGATGGTTTTGGTTTTGATGTAAGGTTCAACTTCTGGAGACTGTAACTACTATGATACTTGTAGTGTATGGTCTTCATTTTCAGCTAATACAAGCTTCTTTTGTTGTTCATTGCTCACTTTCCACTTCTTTGTTCTAGGCTTTGCCTGTTATGCATTTATTCATGTGCCCTTGATATTTAGCATTAGAGGGGTTGTCATCCCACCTCTATGTTAGATTCTTGTATGTATTATTGAATGTGTTATGCAGGTTTCTTTTTACTTAATACCAGAGAGATGTCATCTTGTCTGCGTATTAAGAAGTAGATTTGCAGACCTCTTTACTGGTTGCAGCTGGCCATCACAGGGTCCAGTGCATCTGCTGGTGTAGTCAGTATTCTCCATGTTCACCTATTCCTTAAACTGTGAGTGATTGGTGGTCTAAAGCCTTGTAGTCTGGGGGTGTTCACCCATGTCTAGAGTTAAACATAGTAGAAGTGGTTATATGGCTTGAATATGCATCAGACCTTCCATCCATCCATTTCCAACTTTTTGTTGAGTTTGTAATGTTCCTGAGCATCTCTGATATACAACCTAGGAGAGTTTCTTGGGGTGATAACAGGAAATTTAGTCAACCTCCTCATGCACCTATTGGCTATTATTAGACACTTTGAAGACCTTTTTGATGAAACCCTAGACCTAATGAAATTGAAACCCTAGAAGTGACTCTTGCAAATTTTAAAACAAAAAGTGAGTGCAAATGATCTTGAGGAATGGAAATGGGCCAACAGGTAAAGGACATGAGGGAAAATGTACAACAAGCCACTAATGTCAGATGATCCATGCTCCTAATGGAATGCAGCTGACCGAGAGAGACACCTAATATGCAATACAACAAGAGAATTTGATCTCTGACGGAGGGATGAAGATACCGACACTAACGACCTCTAGTAATTTCTCAAATTCTGAACTCGCTATCAGAGCTGTAAAGAATTCATGGTTCATGTGCGCTTGAGAGCTCGACAACTCAATTTTCAAAATGCCAAGTGTTTTTCACTAGGCAGCTAGCTGTAATTTATAGGGCATTTTGAATTCAAATCTAAACATTCCCCCCACATTTGCTTCATTAATTCCAGATTGGCAGCAAATTTCCAAGGATCTAACCCATAAATTTCATCTTAAATGTCAGTCGCCCACTCCATTTGGCTACATTTCTACTGCCAAATATGAACAATGACTTTAACGGTCACTTTCTGGCCGACCTGTGTGATTTTTGCCTAGGTAGCACAACTACCGGCATGCTGTCACGAACCCTGTGACATTTCCTCACTTCATGCAATCCTCCAATCGCTCATCTCCCCAACCCGAGCAGTGTAGTTTATAGTTGCACGCCTCCTTTTAACTACCTAGAGCACTAAGAATATGATACTCTAATATAGTCACATGGCCAGATCACCAATGTATGGCTTCAATTGGCTGCCATTCACCTTTCCTGGGAAGGGATCTCCATTCAATTTAACCAACTGAACTACTCCATCATCGGTAATCTCCTTAATGACATAGGGCCCTAACTAGTGCATTTTAAACTTCCCTGGAAATTTATCAAACTCACTTTCATATAAAAAAACCAGATCATTTACCTTAAAGGTGAACAACTTAATGTGTCGATCATGCCATGCTTTTTCATGCTACTTTTAGACCTACTAGTGAAATCCATCTAGAAATATCTCTTCCTCAAGCTCAACTAGCTACACGAGCCTCTCTTCCAGGGCTTTGCAATCAGTCATACTCATGAGTGCCACTATACGTAGAATAGGCACAATGTATTCCATGGACATCTTTGCTTCAACACCATATACAAGCCTAAAGGGATTCTGTCTAGTCAACTTTTTACATGTCGTCGTATAGGCCCATAGTATTGTGGGTATGTGCAGGTCCCAATCACTTTGCTTATCATTGCAAACCTTGGTCAGTGCATTTTCCAACACCTTATTGAATGCTTCCACTGTTCCATTAGTGTGTGGGTGATAAGGCTTGATTTTCTGGTGATATACATGAAATTCCTCTGTGAATGCGTTGATCGTCTCATTCAGAAAGTGCATACTGCGATCGCTCATCAAAATCTTTGGACACCCAAATCACTTCAGTACATACTCAAAGAGGAAATTTGTACCAGTCGTGCCTATGCAATCCTTCACAGGTTTTGTCTCCACCCATCGAATCAAATACTCTATCCTGGTGATAATGTGCTATACTCTCGTCTTCTTCCCTTGGGGCTGAATGGGTCCCAAAAAATCTATCACCCATTTCTCAAAGGGTTATAATGTCATCTATGGATTCAAATACAACTCATCGCTCCACGTTGGCCTGCTAGTCCTTTGACACACGTCACACACCTTGTAGTAAGCTTTTGAATCTTGATGGAGGGTTGGCCACCACAACCCTGTGCATAGAATCTTCTGCATGGTCATTTTTCCTGCATAATGAACTCCCTCGGCACCCCCATGAGTGTCTACGAGGATATTGTTCCTTTCAAACTCTGGTACATATCTTTGTAATACTTCATTAGATTCCATTGTGTAAAAATGTCAGGCAATGATAAAAAAGTCCGTTGAGTGCACCACTAACTCCTTCTTATGTTGGATGGTGTAGCCTTCTCGGGTAGTCCCTATCGTTAGGAAGTGTATGATGTCTTCAAAATGACCATCAACAATGTGCACTACAAATAGTTGCGTGTCAAGCAATCCTTCCTCCAAATTAGTGGACTCTTCCCCTGTTTCGATGTGTGACAGATGGTCTGGTCCTGCATTCAGTCGTCCAGGATTCACAATAACTCCAAAATCATATTCCTAGAAAAATAACAACCATATATAGATTCTCCCCCCAACACATGTTTATTAACCAAGTATTTCAAAGGGGAATGATCTGTATACATCTTAAAATATCCACCCAACAGATAGTGTCTAAACTTCTAGAGTGCGTATACAATGGCTGACCCTTCGCGCTCGGTGTTGGAATACTTCTTCTCAGACTTGGATAGCCTCCTGCTTGCAAATTCTATAGGATAGTCCAATTCTCCTCTACCAGCTTATGTTAGCACTGCTCCTAGTACTATACATGATGCGTCTACATGTACATGAAACTCATTCCAATGCGGGGAGACTAAAATCAGTGCAATGACCTTTTTCTCTTTCAATACATCCAAGTTTTTCTTACGGTCCTCATTGCAACACAACATGACATCCTTTTTCAACAACTTCTCCACAGGCGTGGTGATCTGGGTAGATCCCTTGATAAACTTCCTGTAATACCCAGTATGTCCTAACGTCATGTTCAACTATTTCACACTCCTTGGCGCCTCCAAGTTAAGTATCACTGCGATCTTTTTCAAATCTACCATCAGTTCCTGTCTACAAACCACATGTCCCAACAGAGTCCCAAAAGGAACATGAAACAAACATTTCTTCAAATTGAGCACAATCTGGTACCTTCAACAAGTATCTAGCATCACGCAAAAACTTACCACATGGCATTTAACCAGTCCAAACATAGTACAGTGATAAAAGAACACCTCCAAAAAATTATGAAGGAATTCTTTGAATGGAGCAATGACTATGTGTGAAAAAATCACATGCGCATTCTTCAATCTGAAAGGAATTACAGTGTACTGAAAACATCCCCACTTAGTTGCAAAAGTCGTCTTGCTTCTAACCTTTAGCGCGATTTTGATCCAATGGTACCCAAAGAACCCATCAGTGAAGGAGTACACCTCCTGACCACCTACATTATCCAATACCTCATCAGTGAATGGAGTCAGGAAAGGATCATCTACGCAAGTGTCATTTAACTTCCTATGATCTACGCATATCCTTATTTCATCCTTTGGCTTCTTTTCCTGTACCACCATTGGGTTCACCCAATTAGATTCTTCTACGAGCTCAATGATGTTAGGCACGAGAATCTTGTTTAGCTCTAAGCAAATCTTCTCCTTCTACTTCGGATTTAGATGGGAAGGTATTTTCTTAACTGGCTTTGCTTTAGGATTTAACGTGATATTCATAACACCTAGGTCTCCTATTATCCCTTTTAACTCTGTAAATTTGGTACGAAACAAATCATGGTATTCGTAGAGAAATTTAATGACCTTATCCACTGTTGCATCATCCCAGTAATCGCCAATCTTCACGAATTTCAGCTCTGCCTCCATACCAATATTACATGTTTCATTTTCAGTGGCACGGCTATATCAAGATTCTTAATTTGTGGTCCCTCCACCTCATAGTGACCCTCTATTTTAGGGATGTTAATCTTTCATGGATCCTCTTCTTCTTCTTCATTACTCATATTATAGCATTCCAGCGCGTGGCTCAACTTAGTAGTCAAATCAGCTTGAATGAGGTCCAAAGGATCCTGCAGTATCCTAAAGATTACTGCTTTCACTTCTTGTAGCACTTCGTCAATACAATCGAACCCATATTCAAAGCTGAATGTCATTATGAATCCTTCTCGCAGAATATCCCCTTCACATGTACCATGGTGGAGCTCTGTTTCCAAGTACCAGTTCATTGGGATGACATCCAGGGTATGACAAAACAAGTGCACCCATTGAGGTTGGGGCTTCGCTCCATAAGCCTTAACCCATTTGGACAAGTGTCCACAGGGATCATTCTTCCCATCATATTTTTCTATCATTCATATATTTGGCTTCCCAAAGCATGTGCACATCATCCTCCTACACTCACGCCAATCATCAAAGCTACCCTTATGCATACCCCACCATCTTGCAGGTGTAGCGTGCAGTGCCCAGTCTAAAGCCTCAAAGCGCTGCTCCTCTATTACTTCCCTCTCAAATTCATCTAGAAATACATCTACATCATTCAAGCCATCCTAAGTGGGCATATTTCTTACCTTTCATGACACATAGCACAACGACCAAGTCATCATGTTACAGCTCAACATCATTACTTCATGTAATCGAGTCTACTAGCGCTCAAAGTCTTCATCAGAGTCTGAGGTGTAGGAACTCTCGCAATCCCATGTAATTTGTCCATCCACTATTGGATTCACCCAATCTTGGTCTCACATTGTTATCTTATATATGTAATCCAAATGGTCAACGCTCTCATAATCGTATACTGGTTCAGTATAGCGCTATCCTTCATCAGGGTCTATGGGTAGTATTATGCGGAGAGATTTCTTTTCAAATATCATCTTTCGCTTCTTTAGGTTGATTACCCCGTTCATATCAGGAACCCAATCAATATCAAGGAGGCTAGGG